>JARFOD010146048.1:0-12797 GCA_031763545.1 Mopalia muscosa | reverse complement strand
CCCCCCCCCCCCCCCCCCCCCCCCCCCCCCCCCCCCCCCCCCCCCCCCCCCCCCCCCCCCCCCCCCCCCCCCCTTTTGCTAGACTATATGACTACCACACAAAAATGTTTGACACTTCAAGTTTTATAGTTGTGTTAGTACACCACCTTATAAATGATATAACATTGATCATGGTGTTAAACATCAATCAATATGCAAAACAAAACTTGTGGTAGTTGACCAGGGTGATTATATTCAAGCTTTGTTCCTTGGTATTTATAATTACAGTCATTAAGTAAATCTGTCTATTATAAGACGGGTACAACAGATAAGTAATTTATTTGTTGAAAAAAATATTTATAATTACAGTCATTAAGTAAATCTGTCTATTATAAGACCGGCACAACAGATAAGTAATTTATTTGTTGAAAAAAATAATTTTTAATTCTTTAGATGCTGCTACAGTCAGAGTGTACCTCTAACACGATGCTTATTTGAGATGTGACCTCTTAGCAATAGGGAGAACTTGGAGGAAATCTGGCATGTCATTTTTGTGTTGTCCTTTACAAAATTTTAAATTAAATGTTTCAAAGTTTCAGGGGCCACTTTCACAAAACGTCGTACGACAAAAAAATATCGTATGATACAATTACGTCATGTGAAACTATAGCGTAAAAATATCGTACGATATTTTATTGGCGTACATCTTTTTGTGTAGAGAAAACAACCATAATTAAATCATTAAATCCATAATTTAGTAAACAGTTTGCATTTTGTGTACAAACAACACTGTATCCACCATATTAATGGTCGTTACCAAAACTTGAAATGTCTATAGGTTACCCATAACACAACTCGAGATTAAGATTTATTATGATACCTATCGCTGGGAGGGTATCTAGAACATAAGATGATTCATTGATTTTAAATAATCTACGTCACTGTGCCAGCGTGATTGCTTTTTAGAAATATATATGTCTTTTGAAAAATAATTTATCTATTCGGACATTTGGTCTAATTTATGAAAATAAAACTAATATTATTTGGTTTACCTATAGCTTTTGGTGTTTCACTCTGAAAGCTAGTGCATGTATAAGCCTATTGGTTTGTTCTGATCTAACTTTTCGTAATTCAAGTTAAATGAAAGTTTGAAAATAATAATGACCAATCACATCAATTGTTCATACTAAACATGTGTTTAGTGTCTTTCCCGAAAAATCTTGCTGAAAAAATGCTAAATTGTTCATCAAACCACATACTGGGTACTTCATTTGATGATAATTTCCTCTTAAACACCTAGACAAAATGTAAGGCTATTTGTTGTGTAAAGACATATGATTCCACCAGAGCGATTTTCTAGGGGTGGATATGACGCTTCATACATACTACTGAGTACGATCCTCGAATGCAATATTTTTATTTAAATGGAGTCGTTACATTCCTCTATTGCAGGTATCCATTCTCTTCCCTAGGCTTGCATTTCCTAAAATGGCTGCCACATGTCCCTTATTCAAATTCGTGGAGCAGGTCCCCAACGTGTTGTGTTATATTTTCAATTTGCAAGCGGGTAAGAGAAGGGGCAGGAAAGGCGGGGGTAAATCCCACCACAGATCCCGTCAAATTCCACTAAAAACAAAATATGACATAGCCGCCTGCACCCTTTTTCTTAATTTTATCAAACTTACAGCGCAAATAAGGAATTGGTTGTTTCAAATATAATTTAAATCATATCTGCTTCAAAATTGCCATACTTTAGTGACATTAAAATAAAAGAAAAACTGTTTTTCAGAAGTTTTTCTTCAGCGTCGTTCTCTGTGTTCCCTCTCAGTTAAATCGACCGGGCTGCGTTGTTATGACAGCGCTGGGTGCCAGGAGAGGTAACTTCTAATTTCTGATTGGCTGCTCGTAGTTTTCATTTGCTTGGTGAAGATTTTGGATAGGTCATTTTTATATTTTTTCTCTCAAAGCATAATGACGTCTATAACCTATAACATCAGTCATGGTGCTCTGGTAAATACCTCAGTCGTCATTTTGACCTTGTCAAAACCATCGAGGTCTGCATAGGCTCGGGTTTTGACTTTGTATCAAAATCTTGAAAGAGGTATTTTTAAAACAACTATGACATATGGCTCGTACTAAATCTGAAATAGTGGGTATTCACAAGGTACCAACAAATGACCGTACTACTGTGTTGCATGGTTATATGTCGCGCGTTTGTAGGCAACGTCATATTTGAATCGAAGCCATGACATGGCAAGCAATTGAAAGCATAACAACATTAAACGAAATTTAACACCAGTGAAATATATCAACTACATACAAATTTGATTCATACTTTTTATTTCAATTCTTAACTCTCCTGTCAAGAAAAAAGTTGATGCCATGTAAGACAGTGGCAAATACACCAGAAATTAAGAAAACAACAAAAGTAAAATTGAAGCAAGAATTTCCTTTGCACAAATGGTCAGACTTTTGCCGGTTTGCTTCCATGTCGTAGAAAATTCCAATTGCAGACTGGTAGCAGATAACCATCAATGGTCCAAACATGTTCATAAGGCCAAAGATAAGGCCGTAATTTGGACGTCCGAACCGGGTGACAAGCAGCGTTAGAGGCAAAGAGTAACAAGCTGTCATAGACACGCCAACGAAGACTGTCACAACATATAAAATGATGTCTGAGAAATGAACCAATAATATAATCATAGCAGCGATAAATGTTAGGTGACACACAATCACAAGAGCAAAACGACCAGTCAATGTCCCTATTTTATCGAAGAACACCCCCGACGACACTCGACAAACTAATATACATATTGATAGTGTGTAGATCAGATATTCGGGATTTTTCATCCCTGCTGAATCGCCAATGGAAGTCAGGTTATTCATAAAAGCGAACATACAACCGTACATGGATACGAAAGACCAAAATATTAAGTGGAAATGTGGACTTCTTATCATGCCGCGGAAGGGAACTGACTTATTTTCTGTCGAGTCCACACATTCAGTATTGTCAAGTGGTTCCTTCAGTTCATCGTCTGCGTCTAAAGCTGGCTCTTTGATATCCTGTTTGCGATGAAGGAACACGCATGCGCCGAAGATTACAGCCCAGATGATACTGACGACGACAAAGCAGCCCGCCAAATCATCCTCAAAGAACAGCTGAATAGAGCTTGCATAAAATACCTTGCCTAAAGCCCCTACTCCTGTATACAGTCCGATCAGTTTCCCGGTATGTTCCTTGGCAAAGTTGCTAATACCAATATTAATAAGTATCATGTACAAAAAGTCAGTACTGATGGCTGTGAAGAAAAACACAAAAACATGTGGTATATAGAAATATCTGTAAGGACTCTACCATTAGTCAGGAGTAAAAAATACGACCCGATTCTTATCTTTTCGTGGCTTTTGCGGGTATTATGATTATAGTAACATCATATATATTTAGAAAGAGGGGTACCTCAAGATTCTAAATATAATGTCATATTATAATTCTTTTTATTTTATAATGACAACAATAAAGGAAAATGTCCAATATATGTTTTTAACTAGACCCTTGTTTGTAACTCTTATTTGTTCTCGTATGGTTTGAGATTGTTTTTTTTTCCAAACTTGGATGTCTTTGTTATTTAAACTAAAATATCGTTATAGGGTTTTTCTAAATTCAGGTTAGTTTTAAAACACTGGATAAAGATTTATGTCAAAAATAAACATCTGCCCTTAAAAAAATATTCGCTAAATATCTTCAAAATCAGTATAAAAAAAATGCGTAGATTCTTTTAGCGGCATTTAGAAGTCGGGAGTGCATAAAATATGGAAAGACTTTAGTATGAATAACAACTTCTTAATTTATAGGATACTACGTTTCTATCACATTCCAGAGATAGAGGTCTCATGTCTGTGATGAGATGGACACGTAGTATCCAATAAACTAAGAGGTTGTTATCCATACTAAAGTCTTTCAATATTCAAAAAACTGCATGACGGTTTTTTAAATAATGGCTTCAAGATTGTCTGTGTCAAATGCAAATAGTTAACGAGAAATAAACGATTTAAATGATAAAAATCAAGAACATCTCTTTGTAAAGAGATAATTACAAAGTGGCAAACAACAGTCTTATATACAACCTGCCACTTTCTAATTATCTCTTGATGATGGCATAATAAATGCTGAAATATTGAGTCAAAATGAAGTTATGGTTTTTCGGATTTAAAGTAATTGTGTAGTATGTAAATAAACTCCGGTTTGTTTTAAGATTATTCCAATCAATTTAATACCAAACGCTGTTTATTTAATTGAATGAAAAGGCCAAATAGAGTTTTATCTATTGCATTCATTTTCTTAATACCTAATTTTAAAACAATGTCTTTATATGGTTGTTTTAACTCCGCAATTTGAGTGACCTCGGCATCATAGATTTCGTTCACACTATCAGGACTATCAGACTACTTCTGGGGACAGAAGTAGTCTGTATAAATGTGTGTTAGGTGCCCGATTGACTTTTTTCATACCTTCTCGCGTTACTTGCCAAGCACAGGCAGTCAGTCAACGTGTTATCTTTAACGTCACCTGATGTTTCGCCTAGAATGAATGATAATAAAGCCAGTAGTGCACCTTAATGATAAATGTGTGGTCACCACCCACAAATATTTGTTCTCCATGTCTACTGTTCAGTTCAAATACACATCCGAAACGGTCATGCTATTAATCTGTTGGGCTTTCGATAATTGATTTGTGGTAATAGTCAGCAAGTAGTCAGTTGAGGTGAGATAATCTCGTTAATCCCTTTCGCTCCCTTTGTTTTTGGAAAGGTTGAATATTTAGGATTACATATATGTGAATGTTGTGATAATCCAATTACTATTTCTAAAAACACTGCAAAATGAGTGAAAGATAAGAATCAATAAATTAGTTGACGTAGTAGATAGGTCCTTGATCTATTTATATCTATGTCGTAATTATGTAGTAATTACGACATAGCTATCTCGTAACAACTAAATAACTTACTTGTAATTACGACATAGCTGACTCGTAATTACGACATAGATAACTCGAGTTAGCTATGGCGTAATTACGAGTTAGCTGTGTCGTAATTACAAGTAAGTTATGTAGTTGTTACGAGATAGCTATGTCGTAATTACGAGACAGCTATGTTATAATTACGAAATAGCTATGTTATAATTACGAGTTAGTTATGTAGTTGTTACAAGATAGCTATGTCGTAATTACGAGTGAGCTATGCCGTAATTACGAGTTAGCTATGTCGTAATTACAAGTTAGTTATGTAGTTGTTACGAGATAGCTATGTCGAAATCACGAGTTAGTAATGTCGTAATTAAAAGTTAATTATGTAGTTGTTATGAGATAGCGATGTCGTAATTATTAGTTAGCTATGTCGTAATAACGAGTAAGCTATGTCGTAATTACGAGTTAGCTATGTCGTAATTACGAGTTAGCTATGTCGTAATTACGAGTTAGCTATGTCGTTGTTATGAGATATATATGCCGTAATTACGAGATAGCTTTGTCGTAATTAAGAGTTAGCTATGTTATAATTAAGAGTAAGTTATTTCGTAATTATGAGTCAGCTATGTCGTAATTACGAGTAAGTCATTGCTATGTCGTAATTACGACATAATTAGGTATGAAAAAAAATAACTGAGTTGGCACTAACAGACTTCCGTAGCGGGGAGCTTCCCACTTGCGTGACAGTCATACTAATCTCAAACATATTGGCAACGACTTGAATATGTTCAAGAGGAAACTATATGATAGGATTAAATTTAATAATTTTTTCCCACCAACATATATAGTTATACTCACCTTTAATCCCAGCAAAAATTTTAGCTCATTTTGAGCCCAAGGAGTCCAGCAAGGCCTTAAAGTACTTCTTGATTTGTTATAAGCCTAAGAATGTAATTTATACATTTTTCATTGAGCTATTGATTTTTCAATTTTATAGCATCAGGACAAGCATCACGCAGAACGAATCAATGTCGTTTTCATGTAAAAAAAAAAAACACAAAAAAAACCCAGAAATTGTAATTACTCACACGACAATAGTTGAATTCCACCAAAAAGCCAGATCCTCTGACCAAAGAAGGTTTTATGACGGACAGCGATGAAGGACAGCAAGCTAGATATGGGAGAAATAATCCAGGCTAATGCATAGCTGGTGCTGTATCCGAATTTCCCAGTTATCAAAGGTTCTAAAATGCATAGAACGACTCCGATATTTGACATAGCCGACACTATCTCAACTGAAACAAAGTGACTAATTGTATGAATTAAAATCAAAAGTCTGGTTAATATTTAAGCAAAACAAGTGCGTTCTATCGGAATTGGCTAAACGGAGCTGATATTTTTGTTTATGTGTTTGCTTGGGGTTTAATGTCGTTTTCAATCTAAATTTCACTGCTATGAGCCATACTGTTTCTTGTCTAATTACGGTGGAAAACCGAGAGAAACCGTCGTAAAAGAAGCCCACGTGATCGCCGGAGCCACATCGTGTGACTAACTCATATACCTGATGGTCGACAGACCGGACTCGGCCCCGTGAGTAGGGTTAGTTCGCACACTCGCTAAATACTAAACCACAGCCATGAGCCGAACGGATATTTATATAGTAAGGTAAAATACTCAGTTTTCATCAACAAACGTGCAGCTTATCGTGTCGCTACGTAAACTTTTCAGGGCAAGCGGAAAAATTTTCGGAACCGGTGAACGTTTTAATCCCGTCAACAGCGAAACGTAATTGACATATTATTCTCATGCGATCGAATGATTGTCTCTCCACAGAGTAAACTACGATAACCCCCTTTGAGTCCATCCCAAGGATAGCTTTTGAGCATTATACTGTTTTATCCTGATTTGTTACAGTGGCTAACGCAAGTTTAAAACCAAAACAAACTTTGCCATTCCATGTAAACTGAAGGGAAAATAACATGAAAACAATTTGTGGTGTTCAGTGTTGGGGCCATATAGATCGTATATTTATATAGAAAAAACACGGACACTCTGGGGCTGACTCAGTTTGTACCCTGATTAAATTTAACCGAATCATGTCCTCTAATCGCATAAAATAAATGAATACTACAGGTCTGTGTGAGACAAATAGTTCATCTTCAAATCCCTACCCAGAATTGTGATGTTTGTTACCTGTATTATCTCAAATTTTGCTTGCGAGCAGAAAACGTTCGTTATTTCTCCAATTCAGCATCCACGCCATGTAGGGAGCTGGCTGTGATAGGATAATGTCGATCGCCTAGTTCCTCATTAATAAATCACAGCTATCCGCATACATTGCCCGTAGGTTGAATTAAAGAACAAACAAAGGTTTTTCCTGTTTGGAAGCAAAATTATATATATAACATCACAATTCTAGGTTGGGTTTGAGTATCTTTGCTTGTTTTATTAGGGTTTAACGTCGTTCTCAACGCTATTTCACTTATATGAAGACGGAGTGTCCTCTTCTGGTCCTAGTGCTACATAGAATAAAATTATTCTTTGCTGTTTAGTTTTAGAGGAGATAACCTACCCAGTCATGTTAAGGAGGGGATAATCTACACCTCAGTTATGTTGTGGAGGAGATAAAGGGTAGATAACTGACCCCATTCATGTCAAGGAGGAGATGAAGAGTAGATAACCTACCCCAGTCATATAAAAGAGGGACAACCTACACCCCAGTAATGTTAAGAAGGAGATAAAGGGTAGTTAATCTACCCCAGTCATATTAAAGGGGGGATAAATGTTAGATAACCTACCCCAGTAACGTTAAAGAGGAGATAAAGGGTAGATAACCTATCCCAGTCATGCTAAAGAGGAGGTAAATGTTAGATAACCTACCCCAGTCACGCTTAAGAGGAGATAAAGGGTAGATAACCTACCCCAGTCATGCTAAAGAGGAGATAACCTTCATAACAGTCACGTTTAGGAGGAGATGACTTACATTACAATCACGTTTAGAAGGAGATAAACTTCACCACAGTCACGTTCAGGAGGAGATACGTACACCAAGGTACAACAAATTCCTATCCCTTATACATCACTTGTCTCTTGTGTAATCCCACTGTATTTCCGATTTGGCCTCAACATTTGACTACAATGGTCTTACCTAATACTTTTAATGTATTGGGAAATGTATACCAGTCAACAGACTATTGACCTACGCGGAGCATAGGCTCATATTATAACGATGATAATTTTCTACGCGAAATATTTCATACATACCCTGTGATTGAGTGAGGTTGAAGGTTTTTTTGACTGGCAAAGCTATAGCGTTAAAGGACATGTTCCAACAGCTTAGTACAATCCCAAATATGCTGAGAACAAACCCAGCCCACAACCGGGCTCTCATTGTCTCCTTCACCCTCTGCTCCTGTCCTGCTATTACATATAAAACGGTCAGCGGGAACAAGTGCCGCGCTTTTTAAGATCTTATTTAAACCCCTGTCCCAAAATAGGTTTGTCATGCACCGTAACGAGTGGAGTTTTGTACGTACTATCTGCTGACTGGTATTAGGGACTAGTATTAGGGACTGGATCCAGTCGGTGGGTTTTTTTGTAAAGACGATGTAGGAAACAATCGGTTTTTAGTGAGTTTTTTTGTGTTCACTGACGCGTGACTCATACTTCATTCCCCTTGCAGCACGGTACTGTGTAGTTAAATCTCTGCCACACTCTTCTGTGCAATCATGTTTTGCCATTGTGTGCAGTTTGGTACATCTGCCCGAGGTATTTAGATGTTTTTTTTTAACAAAGTCGGACGGGTATGTATATTTGTATCCTTAAACACCGATGAATCCCTTGCTTATTATAGTTCAGTCGTTAACAAACCTTGAGTGAATATTTTCCACCGCTAGGCGACTTTTGTAATACACAGGTATTAAGCTGTAGCTTTACTGGTTTTGAAAGTTGACACCAACGGCATGTCAACATCAAAAACTGAGTTGTACTTGTCTACATCGATCACAATAAGTCCAAAACCGCTCGTAAATGCATTTAAATAAATAAAGCTGTTTGAAACGAAGGACCTTTTTAAATAATCGATTAACATACAGCAATTGATATACAATATATTGAAGCCCATGGTTTATTTTACAGTAAGTGCGGACTGTTTACGTACCAGTCAATAAACCAATCAGTCTTGCAGCGACGCATGTCATAGCTGCCATTCGAATTTCACGGACTAGTATTGTCGTCATAGATGCTCAAGCCATGGAATAATAGTTGTGTCACTCACGAAAATGTGGTTTTCCTGAAACTCAAGAGCGATGTGTTGTGAATAGTATAAGAATCGAAGGGATTCCATTCTATTAAATTACACACAACAATACGGCAATTATGTGACAATAACATATAATAGATAAATCAATAAGATAGTTCGTTGTTTGATAGGGGTATAACGTCGTATTCAAGGGTATTTCACTTACGTGACGACGGATTGTCCACTTCACACTGCTCGCGATTGCCGGAGCCACATCGTGTGGCTCACCTTTATAACCGATGGTCGACAGGTGCACTGGAACCCGGGAGCAGTACATGGAAATAGGGCCGGGTTAGTAAGGCATACCACTACCCCAGGTCCAAAAATATGTTGAACATCACGATCTTCACTGTTCGTACATGTGTGGTAGACCTTCAAACATATAACCGTCTGCTAAAGGCATTTTGTTTGAAGAGTAGCGATACTGTCTTTACATTCCAACATTATGGACACGCTTCACATCTTGGTTGTGCTATAGGGTCAATTATTGGAATATAAGTGAAATACGCTTAAGCACGGCGTAAAACACCAATCAATCAATCAATCAACCAAAGAGATAAATTGTTTGACAAGTCTGTATTTGTCCAATATACATGTGAATTGTATAATACAGAGTATTATATATGTCGTACACGTCTACAAAGACATATATGTATACTCTCAAATAGAGAATAGCAAAAACCCACTTTACCAGTATTGTTGGGAATTTTTCTAGGTCGTTTTTTTAAGTATATATAGTCTTCTATGTTAATGTAGTCGACATCATTAAATCATTTAGCAGTATTGTTACATCACTGATTGACACAGATAAATTCATCCATATTTTGCCACTAAAGATCGAGAGGGGCAAATTAATAAGAAAGTCAGTAAGTAATTTTATTAACGCAAATATAGCGATAAATACAACTGTGATCATTAGTTATTCAACTGTGCTGCTTAACGATATCTTTAAGACTGGTACATTCCCGATAAATGGTTATACACTTCAAGAAGAATAACTTTTTTGTTTTAAGTGTTTTTTTTTAAATATAAACTTTATCGTAATGATGTACACATTAAGCGATACGCTTATATTGTGTACCAAAAGCATGTATTAAATAAATGTTTTTTTCCATATTTATGTACATTTATCCCGAATCTGCAAAATAAAATACAATTCGTTTAAAGATACAAAATAAAAATAAAAGGAAAATTAATTTTCATTAATTAAAAAAAAAAAAAACAACTAATTAATCACAGAAAAGTAGAAGGAAAAAAGTTTATAGTGTTCACATCAATTATAAGTAAAACACAATACTATCTAACACAATGTCATAATTTTAGGATTACATAACGGACAGATTTACGAAAAGTGCATTTCATTGTTGATAACATATTTACCTTAAATAATGTGGACATTAATTCTTAGCAAAAATCGTAAAGGTAAGTTATATTTCGTTGACTTCAAAGGTGTTTAATTATTATGAGTCTTTATTATGTAACTAAAGGCTTATGATGTTCCATACTTAATTGTTTAAGGCACATCTAGCTTGTGTTCGGGGCGGGTATATTTATCAGGTATGTGTGATTTCCAAATGGGGGTCGACCGGGGTACGTATTAAGCCCCTTGATCTTTTCACTGTTTATTAATGAATTGTATAAGTGTGTGTATGCAGATACAGATTTACAACATGAACGCCAAAGAAAATCAAAGAACGGTTGCTTGTTTTGGCTGAATGTGGTATTTACCATCGCCCCGTGTTATCTGTGTTTTTATTGGATAACTAGAACTGTGACCTTTTGTGAACCCCAGTAAGCTTGACCTAATTGAACAGTATAAGTATACGATCTAACGAGTGATTTCGTTAGATCTCAATATAGCGACAAACAAAACACATTGCATTGTTCCCAGACGTTGAGATTGTCCTCGTGTTGCTACACTAACGTAGTGGTAAATTTACAGTTATCTGAACGTAATTTGGTAACTGTGCGTACAGAAAATAGTTTCACTTTGAGTTGGCCGTAGTATCCGTATTAACGGCGATTTGATGGTTCTTTTATGCATCCGAGAGATTGCATAAAAGGGAAGAATGATCGGCCAAGCGCCATTGTGGCTGTCGAAGACTCCATGGTTCATCACTGTTCCGACCATCTCCTTTTACATTCCCCCTCTGTAGGAGCATATTTTAAATAATTCTCACAGACAAATACAACATACAGCATTTATTTTAAATAAATAAATTTAATGTCCGTAAACGAACTTCAGGGCTTGAGCAGCCTATCTATATTCAGGCCGAGTACTTTTGTCGGTGTGCGTTCTCTAAGAAGATTAAATTCGCGCTTGTGAGAACAGACATAAAGGGAGATCACTCGATTTTTTGGAAGAAGGGCCTTTTCTCTTTTCATTAATGGGAAATGAGAATGGGTTTTGAATGTATCGATTTTGTCTATATAACTAATTTTTAAGTGAATCTTTGTTTGTTATAACAAAACACATGACTATAACTTAAGGGTGATTTTGGTAAAATCTCAAAGAAAGCGTTTAGCTTTTGTATAATCATATTTAGAACGATAAGCTGTAACCGGTGGAATTTTACAGAAACCTGACTGCTGCAATGGCCAGTGCAGCCAAACTCCGATTTATGCATGACAATAAATTATTTGTTTTAGAGGGGGAGTAAGAGACACGTTTCGAATTGATGTATTTTCTGTTTTATTTGGGATCTGTTTTTTAAATTGCGCCGTTTTATGCTGCCAAATCAGAAGCTCAGGTATCAAATTTAACGTTTGTGAAATAAATCTCTTGTTACATGTAAGTCTGGAGACAATTGTTGACTCGCTGCCTGTTAAATCTAGCGTGTGTCCAGTGTTTGCTCTGGCTTCAAATTGCATTATCTTTTCATTTAAATTAAAACTTGTGCGTTTTTAAGTCTACATAAATTAAGTATTGTAATCATGAATTTATTTATTTTTGAAATGATCTGAATTGTTTACTTTTGGTCCTATTTTCATTTTGTACCGGTACTTTGAGTTTGCTGCAAGATATTGCGAAAATAACCAACATCGGTAAAAATGGATTTTTGTACACTTCCTGGCGTAACTTTGTGACAGAAGACATATCCTTGTGTGAAGAAAGACCGGCAAATGTATCTTTGAGATAGCTTGCACCCGTGATATCAACATATCATCAACACTAATCAAGGGTATTTCACTTACGTGGCGACGGATTGTCCACTTCACACTGCTCCCGATTGCCGGAGCCACATCGTGTGGCTCACCTTTATAACTGATGGTCGACAGGTGCACTGGAACCCGGGAGCAGTACATCGAAGTAGGGTTAGTATGTGCATACCACTTCCCCCTGTCCAAAAAGATGTTGAAAATCACGATCTTCGCATGTGTGGTAGATCTTCAAACATATAACCGCATTTTGTTTGAAGAGTAGCAATACTGTCTTTCCTTAGCGCCGGAGAAAAAGAAACATTGCAACATTATGGAAACGCTTCACATCTTGGTTGTGCTATAGGGTCAATTATTGGAATATAAGTGAAATACGCTTAAGCACGGCGTAAAACA
>JARFOD010146037.1:0-12799 GCA_031763545.1 Mopalia muscosa | reverse complement strand
CCCCCCCCCCCCCCCCCCCCCCCCCACCCCCCACCCTCCCGGAAATCGCTTTTGAAGATCTTGAAGATGTTTTCATCCCGTATTGTTAAGTGTTTACTTTAGGCGGGGTACGAAGTGGATAATTCATCGTCATACAAACGAAATACCTTTTAGATACGACGTAAAATCCGAATCAAACGGACAAAAAAAGTATTTAATGTGAATCTTGAACTTTTTTCTAAACAAATTATATGCACGTGAGTAGAATGCTACACATACATGTACGTCATTCAGTGTTTTAGCTGCGTGTGATAAGTCTTTCTTTGTTTGAACAGATTGTAGTTCAGAAAATTGTACGAACTGAAAACTAGCCCGGAATCGAACTCTTGATCCTCGGAGTCGCCGGCAGTAAATCCTAACACCTCGGCCACTATTAAAGCGACCCGGTCTACTACCATACGCCATAGAATTTGTCATTTTTTTACTCAAAATATATTTAGTGAATAATAAAATGTGTTGAAGATTGGTTTTCAATTTTGCTTTGTTTGCGTATGCATATCTGCAACGCTTTGTGGATATATTATGTAGATCTTGCATTTGCTGTGTACAATCTTAAACTTCAACTACATATGTCTTAATGTATGTTGCCATAGAAACACACCGATGAAGGGGAAAGAAAGTGAAGAGTATAAACTGTCCCCAGTTAACAAAACAAAACCGGATACCATCAGTTAGAAAGCTTCACTTGATTCTCTTTGAAGGACGAGAATACTTAAAGCAATACGGGCAAAGTGATACTGTTGAACTACAGGGGTTAAACAAAATTGTGTTCGGAGTGTGATGTAATTGCTTATTGCAGCTTAAAGCCTACGATGTAGGTGTTTAATATTACTAAAACACCTACAAATAAAATGTCATCTAATGTAGGTGCTAACAAGTATAAAGATAAGTTTAGAGCACGTTTTTAACAGTGCTGATAGACACATGCAAAGCGGCATAAAATGTGCACTATTAGATAGTTTTGCTTTCGCAAAATTATGAAACTTTCACCTAACGAAAGATAATATTTGTTTAATTTAATGGCCCTCTGGCTAAGAGCAGTTTGATTGAAGAGTACCAATGCTGTCTTTACTTAGCACTGCAGGAAACTTAAACTTTTCAACATTGTGGAAACGGTTCACATCTTGCTTGTGCTAGTGGTAATTATTGTTGAGATATACTGCCTTCATATACACGTAAGTGAAATACTCTAAAGCACGGCGCCAAACAGCAATCAATCCATCCATCAATCAATTAATTAATCTAACGAATCGTTCCGGCTTCATATATTAACTTGTTATACACAAGTTGACAGGCTCTCCTGTTGATTTCTACTTGTAGACACAATCGGGGAATCGCCAAGTCTTCTTTACATTGCTCTGTGAGAACATTAATTTTCGAGTTAAATAGTTTGTAAAAAATCATATTTCGTTGTTTGTGGCAGTGTTGCTTTTTTACTGCTACAACACATCACCGACATATAAGTCAAATACAAATACACTTCTGAGGACAGACTTTAGAACCAACCACCAGTAACTTGGCGCGTGAGACAGTACGTGAATCAATGATTCAAATAAGCCAGTGAATCAATCTCATTTTTACAAAGATATCGTCTTGATAAGAAAAATCCTGAATTTTATACAGATTTTATTTTCAGCTCAGAAAAGTGATTCGCAAAGTTGCGTTGACTTTTGTTAATTTTCTCATCCGGCCTGGTAGTAATTTGGACTACATGGATCAGCCTTAAGTATAAAAGAGTGGCTACCCGCGACTACGGTCATTATACTAGGGAGTCGTTTTTACGCCTTTTTATTATTAAAGGGGTTGACCTAAAAGCTGATAAAGTGCAACACTGTTATGTGTGTGGCGTCAAACACCAATCACACACTTTTTGTGAATATTCTATATAAACCACCATTCATTGCTTCCAAGTGTGATCACGATATCACTATTGAGAGTGGCAGCCTGATAGCCGAGGACAAACAAGCCTTTAGCGGCTTCCCGCAGTTACCAGTTAACTGATACCAGATATCATTCAATAAATTGACCGGAGTTATTTTGGTAAGTTACTTAACCGATATGTCTGACACTATACCTTCTAAACAAAAGTTAGGAAATACCACAAAACTATGACGACTCTTGCTATTTCATAAAACAAACTAATCAAATCGAAATTTAAATGCAAAGAGCAATGCAATTAAAATATATTCTGTGTGTAACAATGCCGTATGAGAACGCTGGAACTCACCGCTATCGTATAAGTTAAATAATTTTAAGTGCAACTTGAAACGCCAATCTAGCTTCCTAATCCTACTCCAATTTTAATACGGGATGGGGTCCGTCTGATGACCATCAGGTACATGAGTGGGTCAAAAGATATGGCTCCGACAATCGCGGGTGTGGTTTTTACTAGGTTTCCTCCCAGGTTTCAAACGAAATAAGGTAAGGAACATTGTGAAGTGGACAATATAACACCATGTAAGTAAAATGACCTTGTGAACGACATTAAACCCCAACCAAACAAAGAAATAAAATCAAACGCCAATCTCTCAGTCGTGCCTTATTGGTTTATGTTAACGCTAACGGTACTGTTTGTATTTGCGACTTCAGGGGATTTGCTGGGTTTTTTTTTTTTTTTTTGCGGCATTCTGATTTGTCGTTGGTGGAAAAAAGGACCGAAAAAAGGACCAATCAAAACTGAAAAAATATGAGGGAAATCCCAAAATGTCGTTATTTTATAGTACCTTGAGAACGCACCTATATGTGTCCGTTTACTCATTCTACTCCAGTGTACCGTCCACAGGTTCAAATCCGCCTGTCGACTATCAGGTAAATAACTGAGTGATTTAAATACCCTTAGTACGACGTTAAATCCAAATCAAACAAATTAAACGTTGATAAAGTAATCAATGAATACAAAAAATATTAGAGTTTCGTGATCCTACGATTTAAATTTTACTTTATAGTTATGAATCAAATATAGCTGCCCCATGCATCATTTAAAACAAGTATTGATATATTACTCAATATTAACCATAATGATTAATCTCTATCAACAGAGCTTTCACATTTGTTTCAGTTAATCCACATGTCATTTGGTTGGACTGGATAATTTATATGCCCAAATTTATGGTTACAAACACAGAACCTATGCTCACAGGGTTCGTGTGTGTTACAATTTCTGTCGTCAGTAGACTGATAAATGAGGGGTATAAACGGATGTTGTAGGTCTTCGTTTAGTCCCCAGACAAACTTTATTAGATTGACTCATTTTTCACAGAAGTCATATAAAATGATATTAGGAATGATCGCCAAGTTTGTCAGGAAGGGTTTTGAATCACGTAGCATCCATATCAGTTGGCTTGTTTAAGAGGCATTGATAAGCTGATGTACCAAACATAACACAAGGCTTTATGGATTACAACATCTAGTTTATTAGGGGTGCAGCGTTTCAATGTCTATTCAGGCATCGTTCTCAAGCATATATGATCACCAGTTCTACAGCGTTAATATATATACAGTTTTCTAGCAAGATGATACAGTAACGAACAACCATCGGCTTGTGTGGCACAATGCTTGTGATAAATGGTTTCTTAGAGGGTGGTAGTAATCACAGGTTAGGCTATCCATGGCTGTTACGTTTTATAGGTATGAGTTGAAAATGTCCTGATTAACAACTGTGCACATACGTTAGCGGGGTTTTTTGGTTGTGGGTTGTGGTGATTTGTTCATTGTATGCAGTTCATCATACAAAGTGTTCAGGTCGAATCATGTGCACGCCAGCTTTGACCAATTGTATACGTTTTCGTTCACGAAATACTGGGGCGCCTAATCATCTCCGATAAAATAAGCGGATAAAAGAATTTGTGTTTTATTAGATTTAACCGAATCCTACAAAGCTTTAACATTTTTAAAACAAACTTTTCTTATCAGTTTTCAGATTTAAAAATAAGTATGATTATGGTTAGGTTAATTCAACATTCTTAAGTAAATGGGAAGCTAAATATAAACCAAAACTGTTACAGCTAGAGGAGCAGTACTTTTCAAACGGTTCAAAATATTACGCGCTTTACGATTGTGTTGTATCCATTGAGGACAGTATCCGTTGTGCTATATCAATTGAGGACAGTATCCGTTGTGATGTATCAATTGAGGACAGTATCCGTTGTGCTGTATCCATTGAGAACGTTATTCGTTGTGCTGTGTCTATTGAGGACAGTCTCCGTTGTGCTGTATCCATTGAGAACATTATCCGTTGTGTTGTATCCATTGAGGACAGTATCCGCTGTGCTGTATCCATTGATAACATTATCCGTTGTGCTGTATCCATTGAGAACGTTATCCGTTGTGCTGTATCCATTGAGGACAGTACCTGTTGTGCGGTATCCATTGATGACAGTATCCGTTGTGCTGTGTTCATTGAGGACAGTCTCCGTTGTGTGGTATCCATTGATGATAGTATCCGTTGTGCTGTACCCAATGAGGACAGTATCCGTTCTGCTGTATCCATTGAAGACAGTATCCCTTTACTCCAAAAGTGCCGCGAAACACCAATAATGTAAACAGCGACGAGTAATCAAATTTTTAACTTTGTCCAATTCACGGTCTTTGTAAATATGTCTTTTCGATGGAGATTTTTTAGAATTAACCATACTAATGTACAGTTTATCTCATTACATGCAAAACGCTTTTGAAACGTGTGATGTGTTGACACGTGTCTGTGTTCTTTTCGGTTGAGTTTATTTCTCTTGTCGCGATGTTGGGTGTCTGGAGTTAAATGTATATTGGTAGGAATAATCTTAGTAATTAGAAAAAGAAATAATAATAAAAATAAATATATATAAATACAATGTACTTCCCCGTGGCTTTGTGGTAGGTGTGGGCTTACTTAACTGAACCTGCTCCGATCTACCGTTCCTTGGATTACGTATATGAGTGAGTCACATGGCGTGGCTCCGGCAATCGCGGGGATGGTTTTTAAGAAGTTCCCTCTCTCTTTTTCACGGTAATAAGGCTAGGTGAATACTGTGTGAAGTGGTCAAACCGTCGTCATATAAGTCAAATACCATTGAGTAAGACGTTAAACCCGAAACAAACAAACAATCAAGCAAACGGCTAAAGTGGGCCTGTTTGTATAGCAATGCTGTCATTACTTACCAACGGTATTTTATATTACATTTTCTCGTTTTCCACAGAAATGTGTGTTAATCTACAACACAAAGATTGATAAAATGATTGATTGGGGTTGTACGTCGTGCTTAATGGTATTTCACTTTTATGATGGTGGTGAATTCCAACGATAATTGATACTATAATAACCATAAAATGTTACGTGTTTTGATACTGTTGGAAAGTTAATCGCCGTCCAGTGCAAAGTAAAGCTAGCATTGCTACTCGTCAAACAAAATACCATTAGCCAGGGAACGCTACAACACAATACGATTTACCGACATGCTAGTCATTCACATTTGTGAAATAAATATATATATAAAATATTTTAAAAACTGCTCCGATGTTAAATATATAATTGAATTTAGAATAAAATTTGGTGTACATGTAATACATTTTTTTATTTCGCACATGATTAGTCTCTTTGAATATCATATCTGCTCGCTCAAATGCAATTCCTGTCGTCAGTAGTCAGATAATATAATAACCATTATAACCTTATCAGAGATTCGTGGCTCATAAAGAGAGACCAGGGGAATAAACGAACCTTAGAGGATTTCTTATCGTCTGCAATAAAACATTATTAAATTAATTCGTTCTCCACAGAAGCCATACTGCGGCAGAATGAGAGTGTTTGCCTAGTTTGTCATAAACTTTGGTGAAATAAATAGGACGGCTACGATGTGTAATACACAAGACAATTTAGAACCGTGAACGCCCTAGTAAATGTATGGTGTCTTCAATTGTCCGAATAAATGTGACTCAGAGCATTAGTTGTTAAACACAGAACCAATAAAAGCAATTTTAAACAAAAATACTTGCGTTATGTTATACATAGAGCAAATTTAGTTTAAGCAGTTTACCCAAACTTTGAGCAATGGTATTCTTATTCTTAAATTTACTTTGTTTCCATTTAAAATTTCAAAAATATATACTTGTGAAAATATATATTATGATCGCGTGATTCATAGATCGGCTGACAGTCACGTCTTTGTGTGGATCGTTTCTCCTATAAGTTTGCCAACAAAACACGGTTCTGGCATCAAATACAAGTCAACATTTCGTTTATGTCAATTATTTTTATTGGAGAAACTATTCCGACTAAAGCATATTGATAGAGGGAAATAACATATTTATCCCCAATAATCAGGTCATGATATCGTTCCGAGTTGACACGCCCGGACACCAATCTCTAGAATTGATTGATTGTCCTACTTTATTTCCGGAAAACCATTTGTCTCATTCCATCAGGTGGTAATGAATTATGCATTTCTCTAAGCGTTTGCTATTGCTCAATGAGATTACGTATATCTATGGCGATTTAATTAATGACAAATTCAAGAACATTCCTTAAGATTGGACATATATTGATATTGGCGTTATAAACAATAAAAATCAGAGATAAGCTTGATATTCTGGATTTATAATGTAAAACAATAACGCTTATCTACGAAGCTAGAGCGATTCCTTAGATTAAACAAATATTATGTTTGTTTTGTTGAAAATTTT
Organism: Mopalia muscosa; assembly: GCA_031763545.1. Classification (NCBI taxonomy): domain Eukaryota; kingdom Metazoa; phylum Mollusca; class Polyplacophora; order Chitonida; family Mopaliidae; genus Mopalia; species Mopalia muscosa. Next base: position 6,103 of record JARFOD010146037.1, on the reverse strand, counting down.
ATAAAATTAAGAGAGCAAAACTATTCAATTTGACAAGTGCGTGATATTTGAAATCTTACGTGGAAGCTTCGTGTTTTTTTAAATGCGTGTTCAACAATGATCCCCTTTATACTAATAAAAGAAATCTTGTTTGAGTGGCATTTAGAAGCTGGTGAATAAGTAAGACATGACGACTGATATATGCTACCCAATTATATCCAGAAATTGTACATCCATATCAGTCATCATTTCTTACTAATAAAAGAAAGGCTCGTTAGTTTCCATCAGGTATTTTCGTTTTTGTGTAGGTGTAAATTTTAATATATTTGTCTGTATTTTATTGGTCATCTTATAACCGAGAATTGGCTCATGTGAATATCGGTAGTGACGGAGTTTGGAGCTTTAAAACGATATTACATAACATCGTTTGCTGACACGAATCCCTTTTTTCCGGCGAGTTATCCACCCGATTTTAAACTTCCGAATAAAATATCAAGTTAATATGAAAAACCATATAACTCATTTATTTTTATCTAATATATATTTATATAACAGATAGAGTGTATGTGTTTTAGTCCATCGTGGCTCCATATACAAAATAAAATGTTTAATAAATATGTTTACAAGATTTTGGGAATTGTGGTACAGAGAAGCCAAAATATTAATATTTACCAATATGTCTTTCCTTCGTTTAACGCTAAAAACTCCATTCGGCGTACTATTTCAAAATACCGAATTTTTCCATTTATTGCCAATGACATTAATTTTACTCATACAATCATCGAATACAGGTCAACTGGTATTTCTGAACCATTCCTAAGAAGGCTCCACACGGTTCGAGTGTGTTTGGGATTCTTGTCGCCAGTAGACCAATAAACGAGAACGATATCAGTCTTTAAGGTCTTCTTATGAGCTGCAGGGAAACTTTATTACATTCAATCATTTTTCACAGAAGCCATAAAACACGATATCTCCTAGTTTGTTATGTGTGAGGTAAAGAGGTTTCTGATGATGTCAAATACACAAGTCAATTAGGGCAGTACAAGGTCAAGGGCAGTATCTCTTTCGCAAATCATAACTTATCTCCGAATACGCGAATATATCGAACGCATGTATATTGATACCATATTCTATATATTTATACGCGAAACATTTTTCAGACTCATTTGCCTCAACAAGATAACGCAAAATAGAATAAACGCTATTTAGGTAAGATAAAATTAATTCTAAACAATCTGCAGTTTTCTAGTTCAACAACTATTATATTGATTTTCTTTTGAAAATAAATCGTTCTTTTGAATAAATGAAGAGAGAACAAATGGTTAGCCTCCACCGGTCATCAAACCCGAGGCATCTGGGTTACAGGTTCAACGCTTTGCCGACTAAATATATAAATGTTTTAGCTATGGCGTACATAAATTAGTAATTAACTCTTAATCTTAACACCCGTTAATTACATAGCCTAAGTTTATACTACCTCAACACGGATCGGGACCTCCAGTATTACTCAGTGGTTTGCGTGTCGGCTTAGTTCGATGTACCGCTCACGGGTTCGAGTCCTTCCGTTGTCTATCGGATACAAGAGCGAGTCAGGAGTGTTTTTTGAGGGTTTTCTATGAACCTGTTGTCATCCACTAGGTATAGTGGGAAATGGACACTCTGGCGTCATAAAAATTAAATACCCTTGATTAGGACGTTACACCTCAAACAAATTAATCACAAATCTACCACCATTGAAATAGAGAGTATAGTCGTGTTCATACAAAAACAAAATTGCTGGTAAGAGAAACCTGTCTTGGCAGCACATTTACCGACGGAAATTATCCAGCTAATGAAGTTGTGTAAGTCAAAATATGATATATGTTTGTACTTTATTTCCGCAAACCCTATAAACAAATAATAATCAATTGAACAACTAAATAAAGGCACGTTCTTGTGTGATGAAATTATTCGTATTAAAAATAAAATAATACAACAAAACAAAGTTACATTAAGACACAGCGAAATCCACGATTCAATACTGTAGATTGTAGAGATTGACGAATTCTCTCTGGTCATAACTTTCAAATCGCATTTAGGTTAACAAAAATGTATTTAAGTTTAATCACACTTCCAATGTAAACAGGATAACTAATGTGTCCTTAACTTTATATACTTGTACAAACACAGACTCCCTCTCCACAAGAGCAGTCTTTTTAACGAATTGCATTTGCCTTATTTAGTATTAGGTCCTCTGGCTACGGGCAGTTTGTTTGGATAGTAATAATGATGTCTTTACTCAGCACCGGAGGAGGATTAACGTTCCAACAGTACCAAATCACCTCACACTTTATGATTGGGATAGTATCAATTATTGTTCAAATACATGGCCTTCACCTAAGTCAAACAATCAATCATTAAGTATTGAACATAAAGTTTTACTGGTTGACGAAATCACTACATCCATTATTCCAAATTGCATTTCTACTAACAAATATATCTTTAAGTTGAATCCTACGTCAAATGTAGACAGGAAAGCTAATATTTCCAGAACTATATTTACGTGTACAAACAGTCTGTCCACAAGACTCGTTTGACTTGCAATTGCTGTCGTCAGTAGACTGATGAAAGAGGAGAATGAAACAGCGTTAGAGGTCTTCTTATGCCACCAGCCAAGTTTTATTAGATTGACTCGTTTTACACAGAAGTCATAAATCATGCTATTGAGAGCTACACCTAGAATGTCATACACGTTTGAAAATAAATAGCACCACTACGATGTCAAATGCCCAAGTCCATTTAGAACATAATCATACAGTGATCTCTATCCATCGATTTTAGTTTAACGTCGTTATTCAAGACTATTTCGGTTATACGAAAGCATCCGAGCCTTAAAAACGAAAATAGTCACCCTAGACACTACTGAAAGATACGGATTTAAATGGCACTTTTGGAAGTATATCCCGAATGATTTGAAATATCAAGGCAGCTAAACAAAAAATTCCACTTTTTCTGTTGTATTGTCATGAGTATAGCTCTATAGGCATTATTAACGGTTTCCCAGAATTAAATAGAATCAACTCCCATTTGATTGACAAAGGGATTTTCGTTGACACCGGACTCTATCTATTTGATAAATGATGTTGAGTGGAGACACCAAGCATACTGTTTGTTGGTGGACTTGCTACACCAGTATTCATTATAAGCTAGCACGGAGAAGAAACAATGCAGTGCAACAACATAAGTCAATGAGAACGAAATTTAACTAATCTGTTTCCGTGACGAAGTTGTGAGCATTGGTAGAATTAAGGGTATGTTTGAATAATTTAGTTTTTGTTCTCAAGGAGATTTTTCTTATATGGCGACAGGTTGTCCATGCTCCTTCTGTCTTGTGTAAATCTGGTGACAAACCGAAAGGAAACTTTGTAAAAACCCTCCCGGCGATTGTCGGAACCACTTTGGGTGACTCCTTGCTTACCGAAGGTCAAGAACGGTAGTTAAGCGGTATAGTATAAGAGGGTCAGTAGCTCGGCACGCTAACCATCAAATCACAACCATGGGCCGCTTTGTTTATACGGACATTCCTGTGCCGTTTACAACAAATAAATCAGATAGCAGATATGATTGTAATGTTTTAATACAAATTAAACAACCAGAGTATTGCTAACTGGGTCAACATTCCATAAACACACATTATTGGCTCAATGATATTCAAACAAAGTCGTCTGGACTGTTGTTGGTCATTTTTTTGAGTCGTTAAGTGCTCTTACGGGAATATCAGAATCAATCGGTATATAGAATAATGCAAATAAACGGTGCCAGAGTGTCTGCAATCCCCTGTTTCAGTTCTGGGTGACTGGTACTTGCGGGGTCAAGACATGTGAGAATTCAACATGCAGGAGCAGCCGTAGTCTCTGTGTCGCTACGGTCATTAGTCACAGCGACGACTAACATAATCCTTTAAATAATTCCTTACACTATTAAACTGCGACCTGATTTTATACAAGTTGACAAGTTTTATGACAAGTTGCAATCATTCACACGATTCTTTGAAAAGCTATGAAATGAAATCTTGGAGATGATTAAGTCTCACATTCTGAAAAGGCTGTAGTTGCAATTGTTGCGCGGATGTGCTGCTTTTTTTATAAGTGGGGCCACGGCATAACTTTTTTTTTCACTGTTTATATTAGATATGGAATTTTATCCAATAGATATAAACAATTCTCTTTCTTGGTCAACTGCGCTCATTGATTGATGGCGGTTCTAAGTCGTAATAAAGGGTTTTTAATTTTTAAGACGGAAGTCTATTCCAACAATAGCACAACCAACATGTTAAGCGTTTCCATAATGTTGGTAAGATAATTTCCTCCAGTGCTAAATAAACACAGCATAGCAGCAGCTACTCTTCAAACCAACTAGATTTAGCAGCATGTCAAGGGGTTAGGACCGTTGACAGTTGTACTTGATTGGAATATATGTTTAACACAAACACCCACTATTTTTATTACAGTATTATTTACCTAATTTATTGCTATAGATTCGTGTATAATTGAACGATTTTTGTCGCCGAAAATAGATCATAAAACAGCATGATTTAGTGCAGGTGTTAATATTACTGATAATTAGTATTTGCGATCATACACATTCCACAAAACACTAAAATGACACCAATTTCGAAAAGAGATTGTAAAACAGCAGGTTTTTGTGCAAGTGTTTACATTACTAATATATAATATTTGTGATCATACACATTCCACAAGAAACTATACTGACATCAATTTCGAAGAGAGATTGTAAAACAGCAGGATTTTTGTGCAAGTGTTTACATTACTAATATATAGTATTTACATTCATACACATTCCGCAAGAAACAAAAATGACCCCCAATTTCTCCTGATAGAGCATAACGTTAGTCATTCGGTGCGCCGCTTCCAATTAACTCGCGTTCAGCTTGGTTTTGGCTCAATTCTTGGTCAAGCCTATTCTCCCCACTCCTTGGTGGTAGGGTCTGTTTACCTTACATCAATTCTGTCCACTCTGCAAATCTCTAGGTCAATGGACTGCCCAGACGTAGAGAATGTGAGTCGTGTTGCATTAATTTTGCGCCGAGTTCGCTATTGTCTAGATTAAACGCACTTCAGCGTGAAGCGGAAGCTAGATTTGGCCGACTGTGTTTTTTGTCTCTATTAAACTCACTATAGCACAGATCGGAAACTGCTGCCTTCATCAACAGTTATCCAGTTACAAAGTTAATTTAGTCTGTTATTGAAATATATATTTACCTAATAATAACATGCCAGGTCCTCTTACGTTACTCTACCGGAAATCACTATAATACATGGTCCTGTTATATGACTAAGTCGTCTATGTCCTATGCTCTGGAGGTAAGACGTCGACGGTTTGAATTGAATGAGACAGCAGGAGAGTCAATCAAACCATCCCGCAGCATGATCAAAACAACCTGAAAATCTTTTCATGGGTTTTGTGTTATTTAATGAAGTGATCGACATGAGCAAATGATTATTATGCTTCAATGATTTTAATCCTTTTCAACCTCACTAGCAATTTTCCGACTTTATCTTACACTCTTTAAGGTTATTCACTCATAGCCCTCTCTCATCAACGGTTCCAAGCATATCTCCCTTTCCTATTATGTCAAAGAACTGTTTTTTTGGCCTTCTGTTTATATATATATATACTTCCATCTTTTCTAAAGAACCGTTGTTGTCGTAATGGTTCCAAATAAATGGTTCCATCTTTTCTAAAGAACTGTTTTTGTCGTAATGGTTCCAAATAAATGGTTCCATCTTTTCTAAAGAACCGTTTTTGTCGTGATGGTTCCAAATAGATGGTACCATTTATTCTAAAGAATCCTGTATTTGTCTCATCCGGTCTCGGTTTGTTGCCAGTAGTGTTGAGGGTAGTTTCCTTCGCCCATTTGGCTAACACATCGTCATATAAGTGAAATACCCTTGAGTACGACGTTAAACACCAATCAAACAAACTATATAAATAATGCTCAAAGAACCATTTTTTCTAAGAGTGTATGCTATTTAATTTGTCAGCGCTAAACATAGACTTACAATGTTTCTGTTTGGAAATGTTTCAGGACAATGTTCAGGGATTCCAAGGATCCAGGGCTAAA
>JARFOD010146026.1:0-12800 GCA_031763545.1 Mopalia muscosa | reverse complement strand
TCCGTCCAAGCAAAATTAACTGAACTAGAATATGTTCAAATTAAGAAAGTGTTATCACAAAAAACGAAAATACTGTACAGCTTCACTTTCTTAAAGATACAAAAAACATTCTAGCATAAATATCATCTGCAATTTAGCTATCTTTTTAATTAAAGAAAAGTTTCGTAAACCTTTCTGAATTAACCGAATAAATAAATATTTTGTTTACAGATTGAACTACAATTGTTTGACGAAGTACTGTCCGTAACATTATAGTAATCCTTCCTCACAGGTTTTTTAAAATTCTGTGTAAACAATTTTTTGTTTTGTCCCACAAATAATTTTTAAGAAAGGGCATCAGCTGCTGGCACAGGTCGAGAAGTAGCGTGAGAGTACATATAAAGAAACACAGTCTAATTGATAAGTTGCCGGTAGCGCTGTTCGTTTTAGTTCCCTTTTTGTTAAGTGTCTGAGCCGTGCTTTACTAGTAATGGTTTTATCGCAAATAACACCTCTGGAAGCTAGAAAGCTGTGTTCTTTCAAAACCAAGACAATCATATGCTATTTCAAAGAATTTACTTTTCACAATGCGTGATATCTTTGACCATATCCATTGTTCGTGTCATTGTGTTACCGATTCTTTGATATTGAAGATAAAAATATCTTCTCAAAAAAGGTTTAGAAATAAATTATCTTGATGGATATTATTTTCTTTTTCAATTGCGTCGTGAGTCTGTGATAATCAACACTATACAGTTGCAGACGAAAGCCTTTCCGTGATATGTTTTTTTTAAAGTAATGGCCGCGGCTTCGTGGTCACGCGGCAATGCATTCGAATACTCAACGGATTTCCATGTAAAGCACATGTTGGAAGCTGCCTTTAAAAAATAGCGGATGCGATTGTGCGAGGCTTCTTTCCACACATTAACCAAACATCGACATGCAATATCGTCATTCAATTGAAAACTATTGAGTACACTTTATAAACCAAGCAAATAAAACACGTTGGGTGCGTTCATGCTGACTTGTGGTGTCATAACATTTTAACTAATTTTGGGTGGCTTGCATATCCCTCCAGAAGTGGGGGGCTGGTGTAATAAATATTATATATTTAATAAATCATACTAATAATTTAATGACTGTTACAGTAATCAATGGTGAGAAGGCTGCCTTTAACGTTCCGGTGTTTGCCCAGAAACGAGAGAGAACATTAGATATGCTAATTAGAAGTCTTTATCAAGAACATCTACCCGATGTAAGCAAGGTACTCCTTCAAACTGCTATTTCACGCTCCTTTGTTTTGTTGCTATATTGCATGGTCTATTTTTGCTTCAATAAATCATTTATCCAGTATCTAAAAAGATTATGACTTTTGAACCTATTTGGGTTTTAAATCATTCTTGACGTGGTAGTCATATCGACTTTTACTATACTTATATTGGTTTCCTTCCTGGTTGTCTTCATAAGCAATTTGGTTGGAACTAAAGCAATACTGTCTTTTATTACCACTGGAAAAAGTCAATTTTCAACCTAGCAAAACACCTGACTGATTATGAAGATGGTAAATTCTATTGGAGTAAAACGCCGTCATATAAGTGAAATACCTTGACCATGGTGCTAAACACATATCAATCAATCAATCAACCAATCAATCTTTCCTGCTTCCTTTCCTTATTATATTTTATTTTCGATATCCAAATATTTATATTCTCTTTTCTTTATCTAACTATCTTTTTTTATCTCACAATCGTTGGTATATTTAAAAACAAAATGTGACTTTGTAAATGGATTTAAAATAACTGCATACTCTGTGATTGGTCAACGTTTAAGTAGCTGTGTAGGCTTAAAGTCTATTTAGGTTATCAGTTGGATATCACAGGTTATAAAACAACCACGTGACACTTTTAAGCCAATGAATTATCAAAAAATAGAATTACTGGTCACGTCCAATAGTCATGATTAAAAAACCTATGCGTTTGTATCTACCAGCACAATATACACAAATATATAAGTTCAATTTACATATTTATATTCAAGACATAATGTTTTTTTAATTTGATTAGTGATATATTTGAATGACTTTGTGGTTTCCTTATCCTCGCCACTAAATAGTATTAATTGATGCCGAAGGTGTTGTGTAGGTTAAAGTATGTTTGACTTCCTTTCCTAGAATAACATGTTAAACAGACGAGCTTTTAGTGACGTCATACCGGATGTGCACGGCTCGCGGCGGAAAGAAGAAGCAAGGCAGACAGAATTTGTGAGGATAGGGCAGGTAATTTGTCTTTATATTGTGTACCTATCGAACCCTCGGTCTTGGGGCAGTTTATTGGAAGAGTACCAAAGCTGTCTTTTCACAAAACTGGAGGAAAATTCAATGTATGGAAACGCTTTACATCCTCGTTGTGCTAGTGTCAATCATTGTTGGAACACGCCGCCATCATATAAGTCAAATACCCTTAAGCATGGCGTAAAACACCAATAAATCAATGAATGTTCTTATCGAGTTCCATTCATAGGGATCTGTTGTTCTAGAATCATTTTATCATAGGAATCCAAATTAAACTCATCAAATGCAATAGCTTTTCAATCCGAAAAATAGTAACAATATAAAAAGGAAAGGGTTTCTAACCAGTAGTAGAAACCAGTCTCTTGGCAAGTAAACTTGAATGTTCAAAATAGCATAGGGCGTTACATATGTTCCATGTTAAACTGTTTTGTTCGTCTTAATTTTACATCGGGTCTATCTATAGAACAGGCATCTGTATCTTTCTGTAAAACCAGATGGTGAAGTTTTTAATCTCGAGAAGTTATGCAAAAAGATTTTTCTTAAGGAAATGTTCATGATATTTTGAGAATACAATGGCTATTTGTTCCGGAGAGAATTGTTAATTTTACCGCTGTTAAATAACGAGTATGTAGAAAATTGCTCTATTATGCCATGCACTGTATAATTAGTCTCCTAGAATTTGAAAATGGTTCTGCTTGGCAGTCAATTATTTTCCAGTGCTGAATGCAAGAACTTTGGGTTTCCCACATAATATACGTTTTTATAGTATTGGATGCTATATAACAATATGCGTTGGCCCGCATGTCCCAATAGGAATTCGTAGGCGTGAAGATTACAAAACGAAAATGCTTTGTTTGTAGACGCTGAAGTTGAAAACAATTTTAAAAGGAGACGCTCCCACAAGTATGATAACAACCGGGCTATTAAAAAGAGAGGTAAGCCAATGAGATCCGTTTTGTTTTTGTGGTTACCATGGTGGCATTGCAGGGGTGAGCAAATCCTACTTGGCCATGGAACTCGTCCAGCGTATGTCCACACTCTTTTCACTGGCGACTTTCCACTTTTTTGTTAGCGATGCAGGAGTGGTTACCATCTCTCATTGAACTGGCATCCACCATATTAGTAACAAAAAAACTGTTATGAAAACAAACATATCACTGACTGCACTTGCTTTTATATGGTTTAGAAATTATACCCCAAAGTATATTGTTGATTTAAGACAGAATAAATAAAAAAAGGAGTTTATTTCAATACTACCCTTATATACTGACTTATTATGTCGTTGATATACTTTTTCTTGTGATTCCCGCCTATAAAAAATATATATGGTTTCGCCTAGCATCCCTACACAGTACTACATGAAATCATAAAAAATGTCATATTTCCTGTTATAAGGGTATGTAAATATGAGATATATTTTCAGTTTCTGAATACAAACAGGCATTTAGAAATCAGTCTTAGGCATAACTTTCTATACAAATATAACCCATAGTGGACGAAGGAAAATTTATCTCCTCTATAATTTGAATGCCTCCGGGAATTCATCCATTCCGTTGTTCGTATTTATTTTCTATTAAGGATGTTTTTTTCACAATGTTTCAGCCTTGGGAACCTCAACTGATCCATGCGGATTTTTCACACAATATAATATGTGGGGACTCTTGGGGTAAGGTTTCTTTCACTGTAGTTGCAAAACAATGACAGTTATTTGTGAAACCAATTGTTACACATACGGTGCATCTATTTCTTCCTTAATTCAATTGAGTATTCCCAACGGTATTTGCGTGCTGAAAAAAATTACCAAAACGTTCGAACTTTATACAAATTTAATATGTTGGTTCTTCAAGCTGTGGGAATGTAGAATACAATTACTCTGCCTACGTGTAATATAGATATATGTACGGCTTCCAATAATGTCTTTCTGTAATTCAAGAACGATTTTTTTTTTGTGTGGAGACAAAACACTATATTTTCGCACTAAGGATATCGCCTGAGGGGCTTCGTTTATAGCTATTTTCTTGCTAAAATATCTCCCTCGAGAAATGCTTATTGGTCTGTTTTTATGACTATTACTGATAAAGTATTAAAGTATAATGACAGCTATTTTCTTAACACAAATATCGTGCACAGGTGTCGTGATTTGGCTGAATGTTAAATTTTTACACGGTATATCACCGAGACAAAGGGAATTGTATCGAATATGAAGATCAGATAATACCTTCGTCCTTTCGCAATTTGGGTAGAAAATCAATAAAGCTAAATGAGAATCGGTGATATGAAAAAAAACAGACACTTGCAGGACATTGAATGTAAAAACGCAAAGAATTCAATTAGAAATCAACTCATTACAGAACGAATGATTTTTGTCTCTTTTGGGGAAACAGTCTCTTAGTTCGAACAGATTCAAGCCCAGAAAAGTATTTAGGCTGTGCTGTCTAGGTGACCACAATTTACTGCTGACGACTCTGTGCCTTACTGTAAGGTTCGTGGGATCGGGTTCAGAAAGGTTTCAACCTCAAAGTTGCCGGAACTAAATTCTGTCCATACTAAGAAAGTCTTATCGCAAAATAACGTTAATACTGTCATAACATAATTAATAGCGGGCGATTGAAGAGTTGGTTGTTGCGACGGTGGTCTGATAGCTTAAAGGCAACACATAGCAGATATGTCATTGTATGTTGGCAATGGCGTCAAAGGTGGTTTTCTTCGTCCATTTGTCACGCCATCAAATCAGTAAGAACAGCACGTCATGCTGACAACTGTTCAGAAAAATTAATTTATTAGATTTTGAAACTCTCGTACGTTTCGAAAACTTCAATCTATGGATTGACTAGGCTTATTAGTATCATGTACATCTCGTATCCATTCGTCATTTCGCTTTACATGAACGACATACCCATTATTGCATGCATCACACATTAAATTGTTGCCTTTTGCTGTTTTACGGTTGGAAGTATAGGGCCGTCATAAACAGTTCACGTCCTTACACATGAGTGAATCCACTTTTTGTCAGAAAGCAGTTTTTGACTGTAGTAAAAATCTTAAAGAATAAATGAATTCCTTATATTTAAACTCAGACACTGTATATTTTAGTATAAATATCCAACTAACACTTGAGTAAATAACAAATAGGAACTGAATGCCGTATAACCTCACTAAAATATTGAATTCGTATAAATTTTCACTTCGGTCAGAATCTGATTTGTGAAATCGGGTCCTGTTTCTTGCTAATTGCAGTAAGTTCTGAGCTTAAAGATGTTGCGTCTACTTAGCGTTTGAGGAATAGTATTTTTTTTAAACAATCTAAAACACGGTTAGGGTTGTCTTTAATAGTGTGGTTATCTATTGTTTTCCTATACATAGGTGAATAAGTAAACTTAAACACAAATCAATTAGTTATTTTTTTTTTTAAATTCAACATTTCAGGAGACAAACTAGTGGTTGTTACAGATTCAGGAACTATGGTGCTAGAAGGTACGTATGATTGGGCGCTCTGGATAAGTGCAGTCTGGTTGAAGAGTAGCGATACTGTCTTTACTAAAGCACTGGGGGGAATAAACTTTCCAACATTATGGAAACGCTTCACATCTTGGTTGTGCTCGTGTCACTTATTATTGGAATGCGCCACCGTCATATAAGTGAAATACCCTAAAGCACGGCTTAAAACACCAATCAATCAATCAATCAATCAAGGTATGATTGGGAGCTAGAGTTGGTGGAGGAGGAAAGGCGGATGGGAGGTACTTCCAATGGTCGATGCTGGTCGATGCTAAATTGTTAACATTTTGGTTGCCTGACTCTTCTTTTGTTGTACTGCTCTCAGGTTCAAGTCCCCGTGTCAACCTCGGGGATATTAGGGCGTCTGGCGAGGTAACTCCATAAGTTCCGAGTTTTTCTCACGGTTGTCCGTCGTTTTTAAGTAATACAGACAAAGACATGGACAATATGCCGTCTCAGAAGTGAAATACCCTTGAGTACAGTTAAACTACTTATGTAGTAGGATAATTCTGGGTCAAGGGGTTAATCCATTTGACTTAGTTGACTGAATGATTGACAGATTAGTTAATAAGTCTCGCTGACACAAGGTTATCTTGAATTACGAAATTTAAAGACGGCAAAGATAGATTATGAATGTTAGTAAAAATAATGGCATCCAGTCAAGTCTGATCTTTAACTAATGCGGATCTGGGTTTAATGACACCTAAAGGCGAACATTCGTTGTCTATTTTAATGAAAATAAATCCCTCCAATCAATTCATATTTTAGATTAATAATCAATTTGCAGCAAATATGGATATTTCATATGGAAGCAGAGTTATTATTTAATGATGGGCGCTTCCTCTCTGAAAAATAATGATTAACACTTCACATCAACTCGATTCTTAATTAAATGCTCAAAACGTGCCAGGTAATAAATGTATATTTTTGTAGAAAGATGATTTTGCCTGCCAATCCCCGGTATTCCGTATTTGAAAAACAGAAGCTCTTAAACACAGCGAAAAACAACAACAAATTGACGGACAGAGAGACCCGCCGAATGACCCACGCAAGAACCCACCAACCGACTTCGACCCATATACCATCCGACCCAACAAGCTACAGTGACCGACCGACCAATCATTCAAACAATCGTTCAATAAACCAACCCACCTACCGAATAATCAATCAATTAATCTATCAATCAATTCCTTCAATAATCCGTATTGTCTATGACTGTTTCTGTTTTCAGAGGGGTTACAACCCAGGTTGATTTTGGACAAATCATTTTCAATCAAACAAATCAGTATAATTGAACCGCACGGGATTCTGCTGTTTAGAGCTGATAAAGGTATGTGTCTTCATGTAATCATTTAGTTTACTCTTCAATTAGTGCCACAGCATAAAACATCTTCATCTAATTAGGTTTGTTATTTCCTTAGCAGGATTAATTGCTCTCCACTCCAGTGGGTGGTAATATTGTGCGCTCCAGTTTTATTTGCTGCATCTTAGATAATCCATTAGTTTATGTATACATCCGTTGTAATTGGCGAACCGCTTAATTCTCTGACATTTATTTATGAATATACAAGGTCTGTATATAGGTTCTTAAGCATGGACAACCACCTTCAGTGTTTTTTTTAAAGTTCTTCATTAGAAATCATAGTTTAAAAATTTCGACAATAATGAAAAACCCCAGAATTTTCTACTGAGGAAATTAAAAACAAAATGACAATTTAGACTCTTGAGGGTTTTGTCCATCCTCAAACGAGATATGGTCCAGCCATTGTTGGCAAGACCAGACAGAAACAATACATGTAGATACCTGAAGGTCTCTGTAACGGGTCCTTACGGACAGGAAACGTGAGAAGAGAACATAAATCTATACTCTAGACATGATTTGTCATAATTAGAGAGCTTAGGTTTATTCGTCCCATTGTCATATTGGCAGGTGTGCGATATATCATGTATTAATGCCACATAAGATGGGCATTTGCGATATATAAGTAACATGTTGTCCGTGTCTGTATAATGGATTATGTCGTTTGTATATCCGCCTGAATTTGTTTTTGTGGTATATATGGAGTATGTTAACCAATAATTGACATGATTGATTATCAAAACCATATGTTTTTATATATATAAGCTCCTATTGAAATTTAATGTCAATAAAATATGGTCTATTCGCAGTTAAAAATGGTTATATTCTACCCCTCAAAACGACATCTATTAATCTCTGTAAAACTACAGATGACCACAGAAAAGTATTGTAGTTTGAACCCATTGAGCCGGCTGTCGTACCTAAGCCCTAGGTGCTTACTTGTCCTACTTCGATATACCGTTCATGGGTTCGAGTGTGTTTGTTTACCATAAGGTATATGAGTGAATCAAAAGACTTGGCTCCGGTAATCGCTGGTTTTAACGAGGTATTTTCTTGATTTTCTACCGTAGTTTGGCAAAGAACAGTGTAAAGTTGTCAATCTGTCACCATACAAGTGAAATACCGTTGAGTAAGACGTTTAACCCCAATCAACCAAACGTATGACCAGTGTGACCTGCTAGCAGATGAAGGGAACTTCATGTTGCCGTAGTGGGCTTAGAGTAAAGGGGCAACGCGATGCCTATCTAGTGTGGGTTTTTTGTCATGCGTCTTCAGGTTGTCATAGCATTTCTGTGTTGCCAGTGACGTTAATACATATTGAGTCAGCACGCTGTTTGAGTGGGAATACTTCTGAAGTACTGCGGCCATCTATTTTCAAGAATTGCTGCTGTTTGATTTATGATTTTGGGCCGACAGGACTGATTGTCCTGTCAGAAAATGTCAAAACGCCCATTGGTTACTTCTTCGGTATCCTTCTGAATCCTTGGAGTTGTAAGTTGGTGGACAATGGGTTTCCTTATTGGAAGTCCTAGGATATGTTCTTGGGAGTTTTGTTTCTTGTTGCTCGCCATCATAGTTGAAACAGTCTCATTCCGGAATTCTGGCTCATTGAATGTCCAGCATAACGCCTTCACAACAAAGTCTGTCATTCGGTGCACAAGTGAAGATATTGAATGTATTGAAATACCATATCAATGCGTTCCTGGTAATCCAGTGACGAACCAATTATTCTACATTGGCTGACACATTGTAAGAAGAAACATTTACCATCTACAACTATTACTTGTGATTTATAATCCAATTAGTAACGAGGCATTCGCTTGTGGACACGTCATATACAATGGCCATCTGTCATTCGCAAACTGCAGCAAAATTGCTTGAAAACGGAATATTGCGTGACACAGTACATACAAGTGTTCACAGCTGACCAGATAGTATGTTGACACGCACACCACCATCGTCATGATTAAATTTTTATCTCCTTTTAAAACGTTTTGCTTGTAACAAGCTTTACCTGTACAGGTGTGTCTGAATAAGGTATCACCTATAGAACATCAGAGTTAAACATTGATTATATGATTCAGTCTATAAGGTATTTGCAGACCAAATTGTATATTCCCTTTTAACAGCTTTCCATTTGACTATTTCTCATTCAACCTAACGTACTTGGCTTTAATAAAAAAAAAATCATATCTTGATCAGTGTCGAATAGCAGGAAAATCCAGATGACTGTGTACATTTACAGACTTTATAAGATTGCAGTCCCCAGCGCAGTCTACTGTCCGTACTTAGCTCTGGAAGAACATCAATTTTCCAACAAGGCAAACACTTCCTCTCAGACCATGTTTGTAGAACCTATATACAGACCTTGTATATTCATAAATGGTTAGTGAAGCTTTTGGCCGTTGTAACATACAATTGAATCGAAAATAAATTGTCAAATTAAATACAAACGATTATAAAGTGCAAAGCGAAATGATATGATATGGTGCTGGCGTTGAAGGTTGGGCGGGAGGTTTCCTGTCGCTCTCAGAGCTTATGCATGAAGCTGATTTGTTTGTGATGTCTTGGATTGATGTCCTGTGGTTATCATGTCTTCACTCTGTTTGTTTTCAGTGTTGTCGATGGTGGTTTCCTTCACCTATTGGCCTAACAAGCCGTCATATGAGTGAAATAACCCAATCGAACATACTAACAATATACCGAAAGTAACTTTGATCTAGGCACATAAGACACTTTGGTCGTGTTGTCTGGCTCACACAGGACAAATAACGTGTGTGTTCTACCGCGTCAACGATCGGACAACAACCGGTGTATGGGCCAATCGAAATGAAGCATATGAAATTAGGTCATCACATAAAGGGAAACTAAACGTTATATCGCATGGTGTAATAACGCGCTTATGTTTGCGAAGATAACATATCTTCACAAATGATGTACTGCCAGGGATTTGTCATTCCTGTTGACCTCTAGTCAAGACAGGACTGTATATCAACTGCTGGTGTCCAAAACTTCTAAACTGATTTATTCGGTTTTCCTGACAAGCGCTAAGGAAATAATGAATTCAAGCAATGACAATATTTCGAAACCATCAAGCTTCAAATTTCTAGCTTTTGGACTCGAACTGTGTGTGACCTTCATGATAAATTGCACTCCGTCTTAATTTTCTTATTTCTGTACACTATATATATGGTCATATCTGATCAAGCGGATATTTATTTAAAATTTTGCTTTTTTAACATTATTCTAACTGAATATCGTTATTGCCTCCTGTTATATGTTACAAATTGTAACAACTCACTCACTGTGCCCTTAACAATCATTATTGTTCCAGAACAAAAATAAATACGACAACTGCATGATTTACCGCAAATTAAAGAATATTACTACACGATATAGAGCCTCGTTTTTTGCAAAACAGAGCTTGTAATCATATGCAATGATAAATGGCAGTGACCAACTTGTATGGAAGCCGAGAGATGACATCGTGCTCCATCAATTCCTCGTTCCATGATCCCTGGCACCTTCGCGTTTAGCGTTGAATAATTCGCAAATTTACAACATGAGGGAGCGAGGTGTCCTCTTTCGGCTTCCATAAAGCTGAACCATGTCATTAGTTCGAATAGTTCCCCACCAAAATCGATTGCAGTGTTGAATAGAACGATTGTATGTTTATTGATTTTCTCCACAGGAAAAGATTGTAAACTGTACGTATTTCGCCTTATCGACTTTGAGGGCCCACAGGAAAGTGTTGTCAAATCAAAACCGGAATGCAAGGAGCATAAGCTTGAGAAAACCAGAGGTATTTATTGTTGTTTGCCCTTTCAATAAGAACATTAGTGTCCATCAAAATCTCGCTTGCTCATTATACTTAATGGCATGAAGGTTATTTTTCACATTTTAAGACTTTATATGTCTGCTCTCCCATATTATGTTTGTTTGTTTGGGATTTAGCGCCTTACCTAAAGTTATTTCACTCAATCACTCGTTTGCAGGAATGTCATATATCCCTACACTTCCCTCAGAAACGTCAATAACTAATAATGTCACTGTTTCTCCTCCAAGGTTGTCACTTGTACGCTTTAAGTCGTTCTTGCTCCAGTCACTTGCGGATGGTTGTGGCGTTAGGGAAGCGTCTTCTCTTGTACAGCTGGAAGCACTCCGCGGCCTGGTCCGCCTGGTGTCCTACCGTCGATGTGGATACCGTTGATGGATTTATTTTTGTTAGGGTAAGTAATAATGTAGCAGACAGCTATTTAATGATCTTAGGGATCGTCTAAGTTATTTTGTTTGAACCCTAGAAGACCAGAAGTGAAAACTCTTATTTCACCACTTTCCTTGCGTGTGTTTGTTTTTTTGTTTTTGTCTTGTTTTTTGTTTTTTTAAATTTATGGATTTACAGATTTACGACATCATCACATAGTTCCGGTGTATTTATACAGTTGTAAACAGTCGGAAGGCGAATAACACGACAGAACATGGTCTGTTTTTTTTTTATCAAGCCCAATGTATACCCTACACATGGAGGTAGGACGGCGACAGTTTTAATCAAGAGAGCATTTATATAAAATAAAGTGTTGCATTTACACATTTGCAATGTAGATAATCCCTCTCCTATGATATTAGATAATTGTTAAGAGGTGTCGGCAGGTAAGAGACAGTGTAAGTAACCCCAAAAGAACCTTATTTCTTACACAGTTTAAAAAACATTTTTTTATTATTATTTAGAGGGTAAATTAATGTTTTTATTTATACAGCCGTTACACTACGGAAAAATATCGTTCATAATTGTAACCATTTGACTGTCTCTCTACTATCGACAATTATAAGACAGTGACTATATGACAGTAACGAGCATGCCGGTTACTCCACTCAAATTACATGTTTATATACGAATGGCTGGCTAAATGGCTGGTTAAATTGAACTTTATTTGAAGAACACCTCGCCACAGCAATATTTTGACATGTTGGTCGAACCCTACACCAAACATAAAATCGAAGTTTTGCTTTTGCTTCCGTTTTTATCTCTGCCTTGGTTTACGATTGGTATTATATATAAAGCGTAAAATGTCTTAAAGCAAAATGTGTGATGTAAACGTCAAATCTGTTAAGTATAGGTAGAAGAACTTTATTCCCATGGTCCCACTTGTATATAGCTTATCGAAAGGTACGCGTTTCCGTAGATATACGGGCAAGCTATCATGTTAAATTTGGTGGGCCTCAGCTGTGGCATTTATAAACGCGTGATATTTTAATATGTTTACCTTTCCTTGTGAAATGACATTAAACTTTTATTAGACAAACAACTCCGACACCTGAACCCTGGTCATATTATATTACACGAAGCACATTTACCAAAGATAAAACTAAAAACAACAGGGATTTATGTATGTAATCTGCGAATAGGCTACCAATGGTATATGTACATTTGTATAAATCTGTACGTGTATCTGAATTAACAATTTTCTTATAACTGAAGGCCAAATGTGTACATCTTTCGCTATTCTTTTCATCTAGAGGCATTATAAAATTATCCGCACAGACCCAATCATTTGATTAAAACCGTCGCCGTCTTACCTCCATGCCTTACGTACAGCCCGCTTGGTCATAAACACAGACACTTGTATCTAGCCAGTAGACCTGCGCTCTCGGGAGCCTACGTCATTATTCACT
>JARFOD010146015.1:0-12800 GCA_031763545.1 Mopalia muscosa | reverse complement strand
ACATTTGGTACGGTCTCCGATTGCTGCAAATCTGCAAAAAAAAAAAAAAAAAAAAATCCAGATTTTAAAATCTGACCAGCAAAATCATATAGAAAACTACAGACCAGATTCTGTACTTCCATCTATTGGTAACATCCTAGAAAAAACTCACTTCTAATAGAGTTCTCCACCATCCTAATAAAACCAAGAGAAAAGCAATCAGAAATTGCTAAGCAATATGCACCCACCACAGCAGTCCACACAACACGCACATAACTACATGCAGTGAAATGCAAAAATTCACCTAAAGAATTGTTATTTATGTTGCACAACTCCACATGGATAAGAATGCAGTATGCTAATTTCAAATGCATTAGTTAAATAGTAACTAAGACACAGCCATGGCAGAGCTGGAACAAAAAACAATAAGTTTGACAAAGCAATTCCAATAATTTATGCAGAAATTTTCATAATTCCGTGACTTTTTCTACGTTGAACATCTGCATAATTTCCTTAATTTTTTATCACGGTTTTTTTTGTTTTACGTCACTCATCTGCTTATACAGAAGAATGGAATATGGAAAATCAACAAATCTAAGTGTAAAAGGAACCGCCAGATAGAGCCTGGAAAGGGCTAATTTGCATAAGTTTTGCGAAAAATTTGCATAAATTCAGTGATTTTATTTCTATGTTGCATATCTGCATATATAGAAGAATGCAGTATGCAAGTTTCAAAAGCCTAAGTGAAATAGTAACCAAGATACAGCCCAGACAAACTTCCAAGCCATACAGAGCCAATTTGCATAATTTCTGGCGGAATTCGCATCATTCCGTGATTTTTTTGTTCTATGTTGCACATCTGCGTATACATAGAAGAATGCATTGTGCAAGTTTCAAAATCCTAAGTGAAATAGTAACGAAGATACAGCACGGACCGACGAAGGTGAACTGTGGAGTTTCACAAGGAGCTGTTCTGGGTCCATTATTATTTCTCCTTTATATAAAAGACATCCAAAATGTAACAAACCCTATCCTAGATATAATTTTGTTTGCTGATGACACCAGTGTTTTATGTTCATTTAAAAACCCGGACAACGCTATAGATAAAATGAATGTTGCACGAAATAAACTCCTTACATGGTTCTGTGACAATAGACTCTCATTAAATATAGAGAAAACAAAATTCAGGCTGAAAGAAGCAAACTATAGATCTAGAAAACAAATATTAATAACCATTTGAATACCAAACACTGACTCCAACGCGTAAATCACATATTTACTATATTAGCAAAACAAATCTGCCCAAACTTTGGTGTCATCAGCCATGTCAAAGATTCTTTAAATAAAAGGTCTTTTTTTATATTATATTACTATAAATGATACATCCATATTTAATTATGGTATTACTCTATTAAGAGTAACCCTTATGAATCCCATTTAAAGTCAGTTTTCTTAATCCAAAAACGTGTTGTATTTGGTGTTAAAAGTCAATCAAATCGTTTAGATCATACAGCACCATTATTTTTTAAACTACAAATCCTCCCACTCTCGCGTCGCGTTTTTGACAGTAACTTAGATTTATCATGCGAGTTTTTTCACAACCAGGAAGTAATTCATGCTGCGTTTGAGGTATATCTCGTTAGATAAATAATGGTTCAACAACGAATTACCACACCAAGTCTCAAATATTTGCATTATTTTTTTTCTAACCGAACAAAGCATGCATAATTCTATATTTTGGGATAAAACAAGCCCTCTTGGGGCTTTATTCTCACCATGTTATTTGTAAATTGTTGTCTTAATGCATTATATATATATATATTTAATAATATGGTGAATAAATATCAGATCAAATAAAAAAAAAAGCATATTTGAACACTGATTACCAAACTATTTTGTTGAAGAAAGACTTTTTTATATACTAAAATATAGATATAGACATATAGTTAAAACGTATAAGTATGTAGGGAGAAATTAAAAAAATAAATAATTTAATGTCGCGGGGTACTAAGGGACGGAATGACGATGAAGTCCAAATTTGTATGAATGATGTAGTTTAATCAGCTAAACAGGTGTGTCAGACATTGAACACATAAACAAAACTAAAAGAGAAAAGAAGAAACCCTGAAAATACAGAATTATGACAATGGATTAGAGACTGACATAAAAAAGGAGCAATAGAATTTTGCAATTACATATCTATTGTTTGTTTATCATACTTTGATGTTACAAAACAAAAGTACACTCACAGAGTGTAATGCATGATCAATGAAAACAACCTAACAAAATGTATTCTTCGGTTGATAACATATTCAGTATAATAAGGAAATATTTATAATTTGCATATCCTTGTTACTGGATTAGCTAGCACAAAATGAATAATAACCAGAAAAATATAAGTAAATTATTACATGACAAAATCACCTAAATGAAATCAATTACTGTAATACAGTATAATGAGTAAATCAAATGTCACATGACTGTTAGTTTAGATAAAATAAAAATAAATGTTCCCCAGGTCATACCTGAGCACAAGATCCATCCTAGCTACAACCCATACAGCAGGACCAAAAGTACAGAGTAGGGCAATAGACACATACCCTTGATAGCTCACACTTCATGACTACAGCGACAATGTAGTATTACCAACTGTCGATAAACAAAAATAATAAAATAGATTTACAGTTTAAACCGTGTGATAATCTCACTAACATTCATGTACAATAATAATACATGTTACCGGGCCTATTGTGTTTAACGTGTAGGCTTATAATTCACATCAGCATTGTGATTTAATTTAATTAAACCAAATGTGAATTCACAAATGAATTCAGAGTTACTAAATAAATGATATTTGTGTTACTGGCAAAGCGCCTTTATCTGACTAAACTTGCAAAATAAAGATTATATCAGACAGACAATCCCAATAGACAACGTGAAGCAATTGCGCCCGAGACACCATGGTACTTGTCTACTTATTTTTATCGATGCGAAACATTTAAAATATGAAGAGAAACCGAATTCTACATTCCCAAATTATTTCTCGATTACCCCCAAAACATCGTGCAATTATACCACAAAAACCACATTCCAACAAAAGTGGTACCGAACAGGGAATCGAACTCAAAACGTAGACCACATTGTACCGTTTTCAAAACGTTTCTTCTTCGATATCTTCCTCCGCGCACATCACATCACTCAGCTGGCCGAATGATGCAATACACAAATATTCCCAACCGAAATGTCACGTAGCTATCCCTATCCAGTTCAAATAATTTTATTAAAGTTATATTTGGAAAAATATCAGAATATTTGTTTCTTCGAAATACACAAGCGTTCAATGGTCAAAGGGACACAACTCTCCCGAGAATATTAAACGATAAAGAAAATATTCTGTCCCTGACATATTTCCCTGCTTTAAGCCAACCGTCTTCGAGTGGCACAAAACAAAACAACACAACACAGTGTGGAAAACATTTATTTATTTATTTCTACAAACTATGAGATATTGCAGACTTAGGCAATTTGTAAGGATTCGAATAAACTCCTTGATTAGACCTCGAAGACTTGCGCAAGGTTTCTTGGCGTTCATGATGGAAACTTGCTGATGGCAGTTCCATCTCCTCTTCTAAGTTATTGTCAAAAAATATCCTTAACGATGACTCACCCTCAGAAATGTCATCTTTGTCTTGGTCATAACTGTACAAAGGCAAAACTTCTGTTAAATCATGTTCACTTATATCAATTCGTGGATCTTTCACTAACATCCGACCATTAACCCATTTTGGTTCACCTCCCAATAATGGTCTGATAATGAAGAGATCTTTATCTTCATTGGACTTGAATACCACATATGACTCATTATGGAGGTTATTTTGTAACTTATGCCTTGTCTTGAAACCACACTTCTTCAAAAGAACACGATCACTCACGTGAAGAGGACTGTTTTTCATAAACTTGTCATGACGATGCTTGTCCTTGTCGGTTGAAGAAATTATTCTCTTCTTGGATATAGCCCAAGCACGCTGGATGAAATCTGCTTGCGATTGAACAAAGTCAGTGTCCCAGTTTCGCTGGCACCGATTCAAAAGTTGTTCTACAGGAACTACTGCTCCCCGACCAAACATCAAAGCGAATAGAGACACGGTTGTAACGCTATGAGTAGTTGAATTATATATGTACACTAAATGAGGTAACATATCAGGCCACGACATACTATCTCTTTCATCCATGGATTTGATCAAATTACACAAGGTATTGTTATAACACTCTGTTTGGCCATTGCCCCGGGGGTGATATGGGGATGTGCGAGTTTTCTTGATCCCATACAATTTGCATAATTCTCTTACAAAATCACTCTCAAAATTGCGTCCCTTGTCCAAATGCAATTGGAGGGGAATCCCAAATCTGGCAAACCAAGAATCTCTCAATACCACAGCCATAGCAGTTTGGTTCCTACAAGGTACAGCCAGTGCGAATTTCGTAAAAGCATCTGTGACTACCAGAACTTCCTCTGAACACCCTTTGCCCCGGTCTAGCTTGAGAAAATCCATTGCCACAAGCTCTTGTGGACGAAATGCAAGGAGATGCCTCATTGCAGGCCTTACTTTGGGTGTTGGAACCTTCCAAACAATACAGTGGAAACAATTCTGAACGTACCTCTTAACGCTTTGACACATTCCAGGCCAAAAACATCTACACTTCAACAACGACAAAGTCCTTTCTCGACCTTGATGACCCCAGTCATCATGGAGTTTCCGCAATATCAGTGACTGTAACTTTTCTGGACACATAATTACCAAAGTTGGCCATTCTTTAGTCCAACCTTTTAGTCCAGGAATTTCTTCGTCACCTGGTTGCCATCCCGCGTCCCATAATTGCCAAACATACAATGGTTCTTCTCGCTGTAACTTAGCTAGTTCCTCGAACGAATATGACGGAAGAACTACAGGTAATACCTCAGTCTGCCCATCCACGTACCCTTCTTGCGTAACTTGGACTTCCCTTACTGACCTTGGGATGATCAATTCAATTTAAAACTTGAATATGAGGAACTGTCAGATTCCGCTCCACGCAAAGCTCTGCTTGCTTAAGCGATAGGATGAAGACGTCCTTCAGTGTCATACTGACTAAGACATGCTCCCAAACCTTGAAATGATGCATCAACTTCAAGGACAAAATGCTCATCAAAATTAGGATAAATCAAAATTGGAGCAGTTGTCACTTTGTGTTTCAATAGAATCATTGCTTGTTCTCAATTCTCTGACCAACTCCAAGACGTTGGACTCAAGGGTTTCCGTTTCCTTGCTTTCCTTTAGTGGTATGTTCAGAAATCAACTTATGAAGAGGAGCCACAATACTTGAAAATCCAGACACAAACCTCCGATAATATGAGGCCAGTCCAAGGAAAGACCTCGACTCATTTGAGTTTTTAGGGGTAGGCCAAGTCTGTATGCGCTCAACCTTGGCTGGGTCCATTCGAATACCAGCTCCACTAATGGCATGCCCCAAGTAATGTAAAACTTTGCAAAACAGCTTGCACTTACCACCATTAAGTTTCAATCCATGCTGAATTAACCTCTCTAAGACTTTTTCTAGTCGTTCCAAATGTTGTAGAAAAAACAAGAACATCACAAGTACAGGATCAATTCGCGAAGGTTCATATCTCCCAAAACAAGCTCCATTATTCTTTGAAATGTGCTTGGACTGTTAGTAAGACCTCGGGGCATCCATAAAAATTCTAACAAACCCCATGGTACTCGAAATGCTGTCACATGTATGGATTCTGGATCCATGGGGCCCTGAAAATAGCCGTGTTTAAGGTCCAATGATGAGAATAACATGGCACCTGTCAATGGTTCCAGTGTCTCTTCTATTCGAGAAAGTGGGAATGCATCCCGGATAGTTTTTGCGTTAAGACACCGATAGTCAAGGCAAATTCTAAAAGACCCCGTCTCGTTTTCTTACCAGAACAACGCTACTGGCATATGGACTACTTGATCGTCTAATTATTCCCTTATCCAATAGTCTCTGTATCTCCTTTCAAACTTCTTCCATAACATTTGGTGCTATCCTTCGGAAAGGAAGATTAATCGGTTGGTCATCAGATAGTTTAATTTTGTGAGGAATCAGATCACAGGAACCTAAATCATACAGACCTGTAGAAAAAGCCACATTTTGACGTTGCAGCATTTTTGCAGCTCCCAAGGCATCAGATGGAGTTAACTCATTCAGAGTAAAACCAGGAGGCAAACTATAACTTGAGCCATCTGGAAATATAAACTGTTCATTGTATGTGGACTCTACGTCTAAGACACAAACAAGCTCTGATTGTTCAGATGACTGAACATTCTTATCTTCTACAAACACATCAGTAACACTTACCTCAATCCCAGAGGGGTCGACAGACACCATTACTTCCGGTATAATACTTACCTCTGAAACAACAGCAACCTTAGTGAAGGCAGGTATTCCAATAGGCTCTCTACTTGGATTGCCTACTAGAACAGAAATGCTGTCACCATCAACAATTTGGCAACCATCATAGAAAACACAAGGATCAAATATTTCCGATTTTCCAGATTTAAGGCGCCTATGGCTACACACACCAAAACTGGGAAAATATGTGCCTTCAAAAGCCACTGGCTTACCAATTAACCCATTTATACCATTTTCTGTCCAACAGTCGATAGACTTGAATTCCCTGGAACCAATTACTACCGATTACACACCGGAAATGTATGTGCTTGTTGATGTCAGCTCACCAAAATCAGGTTTGCAAGTAGACTCGGATAATTGCAGACACTGAAATGCCATGGACCAATGATTTTTATCTGGTCCTACAAACTTGGGGGCTTGTTCCATCAATGGTCACAAAATATTACAACCAATGATGACAGGGTACTTTTTCCTCGTTCACCAATAGAACTATCACCTAAAATGGAATCATGCCTAACTAAAAATTTAGCATCAGGTAATATTTTACCAAAGATTGTGACATATGCTCGCAGAAATCCTTCCACAGGGACTTCTATGTCATTGGCACCCAAAATACAAACATAGTCAGCTAGCTTTCCTAGATCACCTATTGCCTTCTTCAAGTGTGCATGGTACAAAGAAGATGGGATCAAGGATGTCTCTGCACCTGTATCTAATATACATCCTACCTTTACTCCAGCTAGGTCAATGTCAGCAGTGGGGCTGCAACACACTAACACTAGACATTTAATCAACATTACCTGCATGTTTTGTAAGTGGATTACCAACAGTTACTCCGCACTCCACTGAAGCAATTGCTTTATCTTTTCTATCTAAATCATTCTTGCCACCAGAATGACTAGAATTAGCCTGAGCAGATAGTTTCTGCTCTTTAAGCATAAATTTAGGTCAGTTTCGAACAATGTGACCTCTGTTTTTACAATAATAGCATGTGACGTCACTACTCTTACCCCCATACTTCCCACTACTTTGTTGTCCCCCTTTAGCCATGTGAATACCTGTTGTATACTGTGCAACTTATTGTAATAAATTCTGAATTTGACTATTTGCTTGTGTCTGATATTCAACCATCTGTTGCTGCAGTTGTCTAAAGTTGTCTTGTATTTCCTTGCTGGATGGGCCAAAAACTGTAGGTTTACTTGTATGCAGTGTATTGTCAAAAGCAAAAACATTAGCCTCACAAAAACTGTCTTCATTCTCTACTACTAAAGCTGTAGCCCTTCCTTTAAATTTACTGCGATATTCGGTTTCTCTAAATAAAGCAAGTGCTTCTTGGCGCATGTCCGAAAAATGTTTACCCCCGGAAGCCATCTCGATGTGGCGCAGTTCACGTCGTATATTTGCATCCCCAGCACCTCTAACAAACTGCTCTTTTAAAGCATTTTCCCTAAGTTTCTCCAGAGCAGAACGCTCGTCTGTGTCACTAGCTGCATTAATCATATGTGAATACAACCTAATCAAACTTCTACTATAATCAGCCAAGCTCTCATCTTCTAACTGTTCTCTTGTATGAAAATTGCTATTTAGCGACTGTACACTTTCTAATGGCCAAAAACGTTTCTTTAATACACTGGTCACAGCATCAAAATTTTGACGGTCTGCATGTGAGCAGCATAACCCCAACCCCTCTTGCTGACCCTGCTAAATGGTCTACTACAGCAGTAGCCTTGTCATTGCCAGTTAGCCCTAATTGTCGAGTATAAATGTCGACTTCAGCAAGCCATACTTTCAATGTTAAATCACCTGGTTTTTGTGGATGCCCCAAAAATTTGGAAAGTTTTACAGAAGGAGTTGGCAATATTTTCAAGTTACGAAATACAGTGGCTAAAGTACGGCCTAATGCCTCATTTGATTCAGTTATAATTTGAGCTACATCTACAGGATGTATTTTTTACCACTATATTGATTAATTCACTTCAAAATTTCAAATTTTAAACAATTAAAATTATCCCCAAAAATATCAACACTTAGGTTTAGTACAAAAACAGATCTGGTATATAAAAAAAAATGGTTTGAAACAACCAAAAAATAAATGAATCTGTTACTAACTTCCTAACAAATTTAACTATGTTACCAGAGGCCCAATAAATGCTTGTGTTCATGAGCTCAGGGTTTCTTGGTCATATTCTGAACAGTTCTCTTTTGTATAAATGTCACGATGTCCAAGATGAAATTATCTGTACAACCAATCCTAGTCTGTAGTAAATATTGGTCTATCATTCTTCGTTATGTCCCATCAACACATATAAATATCCCACTTCTGCACACCATTTTTTCGCAGGGTACTAAGAGACAGAATGACCGAATTTGTATGAATGATGTGGTTTAACCAGCTTAACAGATGTGTCAGACATTGAAGACATAAACAAAACTAAAAGAGAAAAGAAAAAACCCTGAAAATACAGAATTATGTCAATGGATTAGAGACTGACATCAAACAGGAGCAATAGAATTAGGTAATTACACATCTATTGTTTGTTTATCATACTTTGATGTTACAAAACAAGAGTACACTCACAGAGTGTAATGCATGATCAATGAATACAACCTAACAAAATGTATTCTCCGGTTGATAACATATTTAGTATAATAAGGAAATATTTCTGATTTGCATATCCTTATTACTGAATAAGCACAAAATGAAATATAACCAGAAAAATGTATGTAAAACTATTACATGACAAAATCACTTAAATGAAACCAATTACTGTAATACAGTATAATGATTAAATCAAATGTCACATGACTGTTTGTTGAGATAAAATAAAAATAAATTTGTCCCCAGGTCATATCTGAGCACAAGATCCATCCTAGCTACAACCCATGCAGCAGGACCAAAAGCCAGAGTAGGGCAATACACATACCCTTGATAGCTCACACTTCATGACTACAATGTAGTATTACCAACCAAACGAGTTCTCGATTACCCCCAAAACATCCTGCAATGATGCCCCCCCAAAAAAACATTCCCACAAAAGTGGTACCAAACAGGGAACCGAACTCAAAATGTAGACCACATTGTACCGTTTACAAAACATTTCTTCTTTGATATCTTCCTCCGCGCACATCACATCACTCAGCTGTCCGAATGATGCAATACACAAATATTCCCAACCGAAATGTCACTTAGCTATCCCTATCCAGTTCAAATAATTTTATTAAAGTTATATTTGGAAACAAGACAACGTCTTCTACAACTTTTGCAACTATGAGTTAGATCCAAATAATAAAATGAACATTCTATCAGGATATGTGTTTCTTCGAAATACACAAGCCTTCAATGGTCAAAGGGACACAACTCTCCCAAGAATATTAAATGATAAAGAAAAGTATTCTGTCCCTGACATATTTCCCTGCTTTACGCCAACCGTCCTCGGGTGGCACAAAACAAAACAACACGACACAATGGTGAACCAAAAATTGTTTATTTATTTCTACAAGTCTAAATACTATGAGATATTGCAGACTTAGGCAGTTTATAAGGATTCGAATGAACTCCTTGATTAGACCTCGAAGACTTGCGCAAGGTTTCTTGGCGTTCATGATGGAAACTTGCTGATGGCAGTTCCATCTCGTCTTCTAGGTTATTGTCAAATAATATCCTTAACGACGACTCATCCTCAGAAATATCATCTTTGTCTTCGTCATAACTGTACAAAGCCAAAACTTCTGTTTAATCCGACGACTAACCTCCCAATTTTGGTTCACCTCCCAATAATGGTCTGATCATGAAGAGATCTTTTTCTTCATTGGACTTGACTACCACATATGACTCACTATGGAAGTTATTTTGTAACTTATGCCTTGTCTTGAAACCACACTTCTTCAAAAGAACACGATCACTCAGTGAATAGGAATGTTTTTCATAAACTTGTCATGACGATGCTTGTCCTTGTCTTTTGAAGAAATTATTCTCTTCTTGGCTATAGCCCAAGCACGCTGGATGAAATCTGCTTGCGACTGAACAAAGTCAGTGTCCCAGTTTCCCTGGCACTGATTCAAAAGTTGATCTACAGGAATTACTGCTTCCCGACCAAACATCAAAGCGAATGGAGACACGGCTGTAACGCTATGAGGAGTTGAATTATATATGTACACTAAATGAGGTAGCATTTCAGGCCACGACCTTCGATCTCTTTCATCCATGGATTTGATCAAATTACACAAGGTCTTGTTATGACGCTCTGTTTGGCCATTGCCCTGGGGGTGATATGGGGATGTGCGAGTTTTCTTGATCCCATACAATTTGCATAATTCTCTGACAACATCACTCTCAAAATTGCGTCCCTGGTCCGAATGCAATTGGAGGGGAATCCCAAACCTGGCAAACCAAAAATCCATCAATACAACAGCCACGACCTTAGCAGTTTGGTTCCTACAAGGTACAGCCTGTGCGAATTTTGTAAAAGCGTCTGTGACTACCAGAACGTTCTCTAAACACCCTTTACCCGGGTCTAGCGTGAGAAAATCAATTGCCACAAGCTCTTGTGGACGAAATGCAAGGAGATGCCTCATTGCAGGTCTTACTTTTGGTGTTGGAACCTTCGAAACAATACAATGGAAACAATTCTGAACGTACCTCTTAACGTTTTGACACATTCCAGGCCAAAAATATCTACACTTCAACAATGACAAAGTCATTTATCGACCGTGATGACCCCAGTCATCATGGAGTTTCCGCAACATCAGTGACTGTAACTTTTCTGGACACAATATTACCTTGGTGTGATCCTGCTCAGGGGTGTCAACCTGTCGAAACAATATCCCGTGATGTTCAACCAAAGTAGGCCATTCTTTAGTCCAACGTTTTAGCCCAAGAACGTTCACATGCATTTCTTCGTCACCTGGTTGCCATCCTGCGACCCATAATTGCCAAACATACTTTAACAATGGGTCTTCTCGCTGTAGCTTAGCGAGTTCCTCGAACGAATATTACGGAAGAACTGCAGGTAATACCTCAGTCTGTCCTGCTTCTTGCGTAACTTGGACTTCCCTTACTCACCTTTGGATGATCTCCACTGCGCCTACCAGTGTCTGTATAACGTCGTGGATTAAATGTTGCACAACACTTACTGACATGTTTCCAGGGCACCGACTCAAAGCATCAGCACACTTGTTTGAGCGTCCACTACGGTAACGAATGTCTAAATCAAAAGGTGCTAACTGAGCAACCCAGTGTTGTTTGCACGCTCTTAATTTTGCTGTCTGTAAATGGGCCAAAGGATTATGATCCGTGTAAACCACAGAATGAGAGCCAAGCAGGTACTCTCGGAATTTATCCGTGACTGCCCATTGCAAAGCGAGCAATCCAATTTTAAAACTTGAATATGAGGAACTGTCAGATTCCGCTCCACGCAAACCTCTGCTTGCGAAAGCCATAGGATGAAGACGCCCTTCAGTGTCATACTGAATAAGACATGCTCCCAAACCTTGAAATGATCGGCAATTTCAAGGACAAAATCCTCATCAAAATTAGGAGAAATCAAAATTGGAGCAGTTGTGTCAGTTTGTGTTTCAATAGAGTCATTGTTTGTTATAATTCTCTGACCAACTCCAAGACGTTGAACTCCCGTTTCCCTGCTTTTTCTTTATTGGTATGCTCAGAAATCAACTTATGAAGAGGAGCCACAATACTTGAAAATCCAGGCTCAAACCTCCGATAATATGAGGCCAATCCAAGGAAAGACCTCAACTCATTTGAGTTTTTAGGGGTAGGCTAAGTCTGTATGCGCTCAACCTTGGCTGGGTCCATTCCAATACCAGCTCGACTAATGACATGTCCCAAGTAATGTAAAACTTTACAAAACAGCTTGCACTTACCACCATTAAGTTTCAATGCATGCTGAATTAACCTCTCTAAGACTTTTTCTACTCCTTCCAAATGTTCTGAAAATGTTGTTGAAAAAACAAGAACATCATCTAAGTACAGGATCAATTTGCAAAGGTTCACATCTCACAAAACAATCTCCATTATTCTTTTAAATGTGCTTGGACTGTTAGTCAGACCTTGGGGCATCCGTACAAATTCGAACAAACCCCATGGTACACGAACGAAATGCTGTCAAATGTATGGATTTTGGATCCACGAGGACCTGAAAAAAGCCGTGCTTAAGATCCAATGATGAGAATAACACGGCATCTGTCAATGATTCCAGTGCCTATTCTAGTCGAGGAAGTGGGAATGCATGCCGAATAGTTTTTGCGTTAAGACACCAATAGTCAAGGCAAATTCTAAGAGACCTGTGGCGTTTTCTTACCAGAACAACGCTACTGGCATATGGACTACTTGATCGTCTAATTATTCCCTTATCCAATAGTCTCTG
>JARFOD010146004.1:0-12801 GCA_031763545.1 Mopalia muscosa | reverse complement strand
TACTACATGGTAACGCACAAACGTTCCTTATTATGTACTAATAAATGCGCGCTCAGCTGCTCTTACTATACTACTCAGGGGACACCACTGACGCCATCATGGAGTTACCATACCAGTGTATTGAAGCTGGTATGACGGCACCACACCACGGCTTTGATATACTAAACAAGCCCGTGATCTCACAAAACTAATCTACACAACTTGCGTCAAGAGTAGGCCCTATCACTAGATCGTTTACCCAAAGTCTTGACTCTCCCACCGGCTGCACTGTTTGCGGATCCGAGAGAACCATATCCCTTCACGTTTTATCAGAGGACAAGGGCCTCGCTGCCCTGTACCTTCTGCATTGGGATTATATATACGGCAACACTTCCATCGTGGGCGTCGTATTCAGGACCAGTATAACTTTCGTTCTAGATAACGGCGAGATAGGTCTGGATCGATTAAAGTGCGTGCCATCTACGAAGATCAGATGACAGCCTTCAGGACGCCTTCTTGCGGCATCGTGCATGAGACCAACCAGGTACTGTATTATTACCCCAGCATCAACGACGCCCGGGTGTTACAGCCCCCATTTAATACAAAACAGGGCGACGTTGACCGCGGTTGTGGTGGAGAACACTGCCTACAAGACACACGATCCGATGACCTGGGGTCGTCTACAATGCCCTAACACAGAAAGGTGTGTGGATCATAATGTCTTGACAAAAGCCGTCATACGTACAGGACCGCTCAGTACTATTGACATGTTTATTCACTTCGACAGGATCCTGTTTCAAGAGAATATCAGCTGTGACTGACGTGCGGTGCTTAGTGTCAATTGCGATATCATGAAGGATGCCAAACTCCATTGTCGCACATTGTTGCCTCTGTGCAGGATTTACGAGTCTACAAAATATTTGAAGATGGTCGGTTGAATTTAGGACGCTTGTAACTCGTGTTGAAATAATTCACGACGACGTGTGTGATCAGGCTCAACACCCCTGACGCTACTATGAACACATTGCACGTGTTACCAGCGATTGAGGACTTGTCAATAACCACGACACGGCAATTGCGTCACCTATAGCAGTACTCGGTGTATCGGGGTGTCTTAGTGTGTCATCGTTGGTGTTTTCGGTCGTTCGTGTTAATACAAGCACCGCGACCACGATTATCACAAGTGCCGCCCGGCAAGTATGGGTAGCCAAATGGGAGGGAAGACGACCGTTAAACAACAAGACAGCGATCTGGCAACGGCCACGACTACGCGATAAACCCTGTCTGCGAACCCGTCATCGACCAAGACAACGACGCTGGATAAGACGTTGCGACGGTTGTTTTACAAACCCAATAGCCCGGCCGTCACAGCAGCGTGAATGGTTTATGGGAAGGGTTACGTGATCGAGGCATCAACGTGTAAAAAGCTCGGGTGGTGTAACACAATGAATACCGGTAGGGCTAATTCCTCCGTCTAATTCCTCCCTATCTCAACCCATGGTGAAAGTTGGAAATTGATCCGCCGCTATTGCCGGCCTCTCAAAATATATATCTGATTTTACTCTGATTTTTTTGGGATACAAAAGTCACAATAATCTTACTCCTTCTTTCTTTCCTGACGTTTAAATAAAGTTTTATTCGAGTTTCGCGCCCGTTTGACAAGTATAAGTTATCTCCCTTTGCAACAATAAGATTCAAAACCGTCAGAAAATAAATATTGCAAGTAGGTAAAATACTAGTCAATGTTTGTAAAAAAAAATCAGAGAAAAATAAAATATCTGTTTTGAGAGGCTGGCTTAAGCTGCGGATCGATTTCCAACCTTAACCATGGGTTGACGTAGGACCAAGACGGAGGAATTAGCCCTATTCATTGTGCTAGGGTGGTTGAAAGGACAGCCCACCTTTACTGTTGCTGGGTTACAGTCGTTATATATTAAGTGAAATACCCTTCAATGAATCAGTCAATTCAATTCACTCCGAACCAAGATTGGTGATACCCTTGACTTCCTCAAACTAAAAGCCTTTAACCCCCTTGACCGTAATGGCATATCACAGAGTAAATCAACAATCGATGATAAACAAGACATTAGCTCAAATCAGACCAATTACTACTCCTTATCAGATTTTGTCGATCATAATAATATCAGACTGAGTTCCGTGTCTGTCTATCATTTGAACGCCCCCAGTCTCAAGAGACACGTACTATTTTGAAATAACTGGTTTCATTCAAAGTCTGAAATTTGTCTTCACTGTCATTGGGTTTTCTGACAATTTGCTTGATGATTTGTTTAACATATATAAGGACCCCTCTTTTAGTGCATTTGAATCCTTTTTTGTAGACTTGATACTTCAATAAAAACATTACTCTATTGGAGTAATTTAATGTCCACCTGGAAAGAATACGCCCATCTGTACTACTCAAATCTCTTCTATATCCAGTAATGGAGTTATGCGAAATAGCAACTCTATTATCACGAAGCTTCAATATTGACCTATTTAAAATTGATCTTCACGGATCCACAAATGATTTTCTAGATATTTTGAAATCCAACTATTTCTTTGCTCAAATAGAAAACCGCATCAGAGTTCAGGCTAGCACAATGAATAGGGCTAATTCCTCCGTCTTAGCCCTTCAATGTATATATAGTACACGTATACTATCTCAATCCATTGTGAAGGTTGGAAATTGATCAGCCGCTATGGCCTCAAAACATATTTCCGTTTTTTTTTCTGATTTTTTTTTTGGATTGAAAAATCACAATAATGAAACTTCTTCTTTCTTTTCTGACGTTTAAATAAAGTTTTATTGGAGTTTCTCGCATGACTTGACACGTATAAGTTATCTCCCTTTGCAACAATAAGATTGAAAACCGTCAAAATAGAAATATTGCAAGTAGGTAAAATACTAATCAATGGTTTCAGTGTATCTAGCAAAAAAATCAGAAATAGTTTAGACCATAGCGGCCTATTGATTTTCAACTTTCACCATGGGTTTAGATAGGCGGGACGTAGGGCTAAGACGGAGGAATTAGCCCTATACATTGTGCTAGTACAGGGTACAGTCGTTCAAAACTCCGTTAGCCTAACAGCCAGTAAGATGACTTTTCTCAACAAAGAAATGGACGTCACGTCAACATAGAAATCCATTGTTGCGCAACGCCATCTAACGGACCGTTAACTTAACTGAGGCTTGAGCAACCGCCCCCACAGATGTTTAAACTGTATCCAGTTTAACGGATATATTAGATGACCAACACTGGTCCTGGGCATATAATTCTTTAAAGCAAGTAATTGTTCCACTAATGCAAATATCATCTCATGGAGTCTTCATAGTGTTATAATATTTTTTGTAAATATTATTTACAAAAAATTATACTGTTGGCTTGGTGTGACAAAGACATGTGATAGCTTACTGCATATGCTGCATTGCCAAGCCAATAGGGAAAGTAACCCCTTTATCATCGTCACTTTCAACACCTGATGACCGATTGCGACGAAATAATTGTTGGATGCAATGGCTGAAGGTTACTTTATATGGTGGAGTATCAATACAATGTGGGGAGGAAACCACATTGGACGCCACTTCAACACCCAACAACAAAAGCCACTTGAAAAACATCCTGCACTCATGTAATGCTCAGTTAAACAGCAAGGACAAGGATTATTCCAAACATACTTATGGATTATCTTCAAGACGTATCGAAAAATTCAACGAAAGTTTTGGAAAATTTCAGATAAGAGGCGATATGTATTCGTTTTCATAACTTGGTTAAGGAAGATTTTTTTACAGTGCATACTTACTTCTCCGATACACATACGATCATTGCGAGGCGCCTGTCCTACGAATGGGCTACACTCTCTCTCCGCGACAATGTATTGACCAGAACCTGTAGAGAAGTAACAACACGAATAAATTGATTTTTAATCCTAAATCCGCAATTCAATGTGGGAAAACACTATGAAAACATAATTTGCAGGAATGTTTTACCTTCATTCAGAAAATTACGAAATATTTAATTTCTTCTGCCCTTCAAATGAAGTTTGTGGGATTTAAATCATATGTTGTCCCGAAAATGCCCTGATAAACATTTATTCCGGCCTACCGATTCATCTTAGAGCTACAACTGACCTGGCTAGAAGCGGGTCCATTGGCCATACAGGTAAGCCTCAAAGATACAGGGAGTGCGTTTTGAAATTTAAATGCCACCAAAAAAAAAAAAAGAAATGTCACTTAGCTTCTGCGTCATCGACATATGATAGTCTACTCATTGCGACTATATTCGAGCTACAGGTCAAAACCAATAAAATAAGCGGGAGGGTTGTGGAACAATTATATGCCAATACGTATCTTATAGACTATACAGTCAAGGGATACGACTTACAGCTGTACCAAATCTCTAGAAATAAGGCCTGCCTCTTCATAACAAATTACGTTAAGTCAGATTACCTAATTACCGCGGGAAGATATTATAAGCGAGTGTGGTACAACTGAGCAATAATTGGTTTTTACCTAAAAATGGACCATCTCTGGTCGTTTTATGGGTCGGTCTAACTTAAAAGTGTCTTAAGAAGACAACGAGGTGGGTTTTCTCGGGTAAGGCCATGCAATTACTATTCGTTGGAAGATAAAGTGCAAAATCATGGTAGTGTTCTGCTATTTCTAAATGTTAGTAAGACTCCAGTAGCGTAACTATAGAACAATGACATTTAGATTTAACATCCGAGACAAAGAATTCTTTCATTCCACCAGAAGGAAAAATGAAATTGGCTGGAAAATGAAATTTCTTCCAGAAATAATTGAAGCGGACTTTACATATTTGGTTCACTTAAAGCTTGTTCCCAGAGTAAACCAATCATATAAGTAAACTGAGTACAAATAAATTAATTTTTGCAAGAAAAGGTTTACTGCGCTTTGTGAAGGAGTATTGTTTGTTAAGGATTCCTTGTAAATAGGCACCATACTTAAAAGGAACATAATATAAAAAAACAGTAGAAAAATTAACCTCTTCTGAGATTCAATGTGCCACCGAATGTTGTAGATCGACAGAATCCACCGAGTGGCACTCCTTGGTTTCCTAAACCAACAGCTTCTAGCTCCGAGTTCCACAGGGCAAGTTGTATTCCTCTCGGATTCCGAAGAGACCCGAACAACCTCACTGTATTGCTGGAGTCAGCTTCATTCTGCAAGTAGAGGCAAAATAGCACAAAGAATATTGTACATGTATTAAATCACATCACTCGATTTTGTTATTTTTCAGTAGCTTTTACTCTATAGTATTAATTGTGTTTTATTGTTGGACTACACAGCCATCAATTAAGTGAATTACCTTTGAACACGAGGTTAAATATCAACCAATCAATTATCAACCAATCAAGTATCGGTATCACAGTGGACAAAATGAGGACTGGTATTTTTTTTCTGTATAACAGTTAAATCAATCTATCTCATAATGAAGTTTAAGAAAAAACAAACATACAAATGTGAACGTCCGAGACGCAGCTGTGAAGGGGTCTATGGAACAGGCGTACGTGAGAGAGATTTCTGGCCCACCTCTCACTTCCCAGCCATTTCTTAGCTTCAGGTTCGCCAAGATTGTTCCTCTGTTAGAATTCCTCAGGTATGACACGATGAATGAAGCATCATCTGTATCATATTGGCACGGAGCGTTTGAGAAAATCGTGTAGACACTGTCACCTATAGAGTTACTCGTCATGTAGAATTGTATTTGAAGGTCGAACGAGGACCTGCTGAGGGAGTTGCCTCTGAAGAAAGGTACACTGAAGTACTGATCGGCCGTGGACGCCTTGCAATTATCATTTGATGTGAACGGAACTGTGTCAAAGCCCCCTATGTATGTTACACCAGCTATAGTATTTGTTCCAGAACGCTGCTCCTTCTGGAAAACTCGGGAATTTTGAAAATCTCCTGAAATCGTCACACATCGGTCCTGGTTGACTGGAGAAAAAAAAAACAAACCCGAGTTAATATTTTATGTGTTTTTATTTAAAAACGAATGTGCTGATCAAAATTAATTCTCTTTCTTTTTTTGTTTTTCTTCACAAAACTGCCACTACATGTTATATTAGTAAATTGCAATATATGTAAATGATATTACAGCGTAATTCAACGAAGCCGTGTTGATATAGGCAGTGACTAGTGAGTGACCCTGTTCATCCATCCCCTTTTCCTTATTTGTGGAATAAAGTTGCTGTTAAAACCAATTTTATCATTTGCGAAACTACGAACGAATGCCAACAGTTGACATTATTATAATTCATTAGTTAACTATAATGTTTACATAACATATTCACAACAGTGAATCACAATTGACGGCATGGTCCCATGCCATGTTTTGATATAAAAATAAACAGTTGTTCTGGGAATGACGAATAACATACCTTTATACCAATTTACAACTTCTATGTCTGAATAGACAGTTAAACCCATAACAAACCTCAAGTTGTACGTTCTCTGGCATGTACATGCTTGAGAACGACGAACCCATTATAAAGCAAAAGTTTTAATCCATATAGCTAAGAAAATCAGCACTGTTGACTTATTTATCATATCGCCATTATCCTTGTCGACAGAGCTAAGACCCATGTTAAAAAGGTGATACTAAAATTTTGCCTCCGACAAAAAAATCGGCGAGAGGCAATATGTTTAAAACAGGGGCCACCGAACTGGGGGGGAAGGTAATGGTTCCTGCCTTTAAATAGTACCTAGCATTGATTTACAATATATTGAGCGCACAATAACCTATAACCTGGTAGTGTTGAGTTGCCCTAATACTTCAAGTTAAAAAATAAAGAATTCAATTTGTACTTAGCTCAGATCTTGATGTCTGTCGATTTCAGCCTATCCCCAATTTAGAAACCTGATCCGAAAACCCGTGGCGATCTCCATTACCTCACTAGTTTTCTTCTAGTTCTGTCCTAGATTTTCTCTTACTATTTTTTTATTCTCTAGTTCTCTTTCTCTTTTTAACCTTTCCGAAACGTCTGTTTTACAGACGAATTTCGATT
Organism: Mopalia muscosa; assembly: GCA_031763545.1. NCBI lineage: Eukaryota > Metazoa > Mollusca > Polyplacophora > Chitonida > Mopaliidae > Mopalia > Mopalia muscosa. The sequence goes on along the minus strand of JARFOD010146004.1, from coordinate 5,796 downwards.
GGTCAAGCCAATTAGGGAATAAAGAAACATACCATGGCTATAGTATTTGATTGACCGCCATACAGCTACCAAGCAACAGGCAGTCGTGACCATGTTCATGTCACCCCACGTGACTTACAGATTGGAATGATTGTAATATAACTTTTTCACTTACAAAAAGTAAATTTTCAGAAAATACAAACTATTCTGCCAAAATTTGTAAATTTTCGCCAAGGTGTGTAAAGCATCCAAAGAATTAGCCCTCTTCAGATAAAACCCATAAAATGATAACCTTTAAAATTCCCTACACTCATGCCCCAGTATGCTCAGAGTACATTTCCCTCCCCCCCCCATGTATTCACTCACAGGCTGTCTAACTTTGCTTATTTTCCATGTACATAGTGATTGTTTTATATTGTTATCCGTGCATTGTTCCACGCTAATGCCCAAGCTTTACCACTATCTGTGTGTTATACATATTATATAACCGACTTGTACTGTGTATATATATTAGAAAGAAAAACCTGTCACCAATTTACTCCTGATGATGGCAAAATACAGTGCTGAAATATTGAGATAGAAAATGAGTTTGACTTTTTTCAGGGTTACACTACTTGTGTATTAAATATATATATATATATTTAATAAAATACTTACATCTTGGATGGTCAGGAATTACAACAGAACATAGACAGGTCCTTGGGAACAGAGAAAATAGTGTGCCTTCTGCGCAATTCCGCACCCATTCTAAGCCATGGTCAGTTATAATATATTTTGATCTGTCGACCATGTCGGTTAACACTCCATTGAATACACGAGACACCACGACATATCGAAAATCTTGAAAAGAAATATAACAAGCCTTTATTAAACAGCTGGATTTATATTGTGGCACCAATAAATATTGTGAAATGGATATCTGGAACAATTTGCCAGATAAACCAAAATATATGGGGTGTTTTGAACGGTAAGTTGCCGGTTATAAGGGCGCTTTTTCCATCTTTATCTTAACATCTTCCTTTCGCCCTCTTGCTAAGGGCAGTTTGTTTTTAGAGTGGCAATGTTGTGTTTACTTTATCACTGGAGAAAACAAACTGTCGAACATCATTTAAATGCTTCACATCTTGGTTGTGCTCGTGTCAATTATTGTTGGAATACACAGCCGTCATAAATGAAAAACCATTAAGCGTAAAACGCCAACCAATAAATCAAGCAACCACATCTTCGTTTCAAACTAAAAATAATCGAAAGTGGATAGTAGCAAACATCACTGCGAAATCGGTGAAGTGGGTGTGATGGTGTGTGTCTGGATACGTGGGTGTGTGGAGGAGAGGGGCCTGAGAGTATTAACCTATAGCATCAAATGTTCGTCATCAGAAAAAGTATAACATAAACATTGCAAATAATAATTAATATATGTGTATTTACAGACGTGTCAATTCACGTGAACTCGCGGAGAGTTATATGAGTGCGTTTTCTTAAATTGTGGTTTATAATCTATAAACTTTCGCACAGGACACTTACTGGCAACGCATTGCACACTTACTGGTATCGCGTTGCACACTTACTGGCATCGCGTTGTCCACTTACTGGCATCGCGTTGTACACTTACTGGCATCGCTTTGCACATTTATTGGTATAGCATTGCACACTTGTGACACTTACTTGCACACCAAATGGATTTGTCCTCCACTTGAGATCGAGGTACGAACTGTTCAACGTTATCATCTCTCAGATATTGTCCCCAGACTACAGTCGTCAGAAAACATCCCATGAAAATCAAAAGCCTCATTCTGAAGCCTGTAACTAAATACAAACAATTTGATTAGGAAACAAATACGGTCGCACTACGGTCCCGGCGCCTTCTCTATCCATTTTCAGGTTGACCAATTTCGTGCTAACATACGCTAAAAAGGCATTTTCGAATTGATTCAGCGCTAAAAGATACCGACATGTGTATTAGCCTAAATGCTTTCCTCTGATTTTGATGGATGGATATCAACGCCATTTGTTGATCAAATCTTATCAATATGCCTGGTACAATGCTCAGGATAAAGGGGATAACTTCGCACCGCCTTTACCAAATTTCGGGATCACAGCAAGAAGATATAGGGATGGACAAACTAAGGATTTTTGAATATTTTATACAGATTTCTGTTTCCAAGCGATGTTTTTGTCGAAAATACTTATATGTAATTTGGCAAACGAAAACTCAAAATGCATTGGCAAATGGTGAGACATATCTGTCAAGTTACCGCAATAGGCGTTATAAATGAAGGCATAATTATATATGACAGAAAGTCGAAAATATAATCGAATCTGTGTTAACGCAATGGAATTGCTATATTCACATACATTGAAAAAATACATATACTTTTTCTAAAATTTAACACATGGATACAACACTGTTGTCCATAGGCTTTAGCCAATAACTCAAAATAATTGTACAATATAGCGTTACAACAAAGTACCGATGCAGCGGAACGTATATAACAAAGAGAGTGGTGGGTCTGTAACCCAAAGGTCCCGGGTTGGAATCTCAGTGGAGTCAAGCTAATTTTTCTCTCTTCATTTGTTCAAAATATCACCGGGCAAACCCGCCCAGAAAATTTATGGAGCATAAATGTTTCAGGAAAGTCGAAGCTATAAGCTACCTCGGTTATGATTGATTGATTGCTTATTATTTTACGCCACATTGAGCGGTATTTTAGCTAGGCTGTGGTGAGATCTGTTATATGATCAAACCCCTCGGATAAGGCTTTAGATATTGACTTCAAACAGTTGGGATGATTCTCCCGAATATGAGCAGGCTTTCCTCACTGTAGGCGGGATTTCTAGATAAAAAGAGGCTAAAATAGTTCACTGAGTCAATGATTCCCGTAGAGAAACTGATAGAATCGCTGACTTTACTCCTGCCAATCACCCAAAGTAGAATACTAGCGGAAGCAAGCAAATTGTCCTTCTGTATAATAAAAATATATTTGTCAACCAGTCGCAAAAATCATTGGGTAAATAAACAATTAAAATAAATAAATGATAACCGAACTACCATGTGTGGTCGGTCAAGCGCACACATGAACACTCATGCATAAAACTTTTGTGTTCTGCCTGAAAAGTATCTGGCACGAAAAAGCTGGAATAAATAATCTATTTTTTCAAAGAACGTTTCTTTATAGATTTCAACTTTAGAGTTACTGGAGGGAAAACTTCTGTATTTAATTTATGGACCAATAGACCGTATAGTACTTTTACTCTTCATAAAATGTTAGATGCTGAGTATCTCTATATAGTCGATCATATAATGTAGCCTTATTTAGAGATACACTGTAAGAGTGTACATAATTGTGTACATTCAAGTTTTTATGAGTTTTTTTTTTGTTCAATAATATTTGATGTACTTAACTTTCTCACACATTTTATATGCTAAAATCGCCCATATGTCTTGTTACTAGCATGGAAATACGGTTCAAGTTTCTCTCGCCTGTTTTAATAGTAGAAGAGCCAAACTCGTCCACTTCCCAGGCGTGTCCACCCAATACAGCATTCATTCGATGGGGACATTAAACCTGTATTAAACCGGTATATTTATTTAATCGAAGATTTGAGCGCTACTTCAAGATCCGAAGCAGGCAATTAAACGATCTGGGGCGCTCAAACTGAAGATGTAGTTTAACTTATTAGTCCCTGCTAATATAACCCGGCAAACAAGAGAGAGTTGTGTCTGTAACTCAAAAAGTACCCGGTTGGAATATCAGTGGAGGCATTCAAAATTTTCTCTCTTTATTCATTCAAAATATCACCTGGCAAACCCGCCCTGAAAATTTATGGAGGATAAATGGTTATTGTTTTACGCCACTTTCAGCGGATTTTCAGCTACGCTGTTGCGAGATCTCAGTTATTATCAAACCTTTTTGATAAAATTATAGTTATTGAATTTCAGATAGTTGTGATTATTTTCCTTCCCGACTGTAAGCGGGAGGGAGGAGTATTTTGGAGTTAGGCCTAACTTCTCGATAAAAAGGCACTAAAATAGTAACCCTGGATCAATACTTCGTAGAGAAAATGGTAGACTCGCCGCCTTTATTCCTGCCAACCACCCAAAGCAGATCCGAGTGGAAGCAAGCAAAATTGATCTTCTGTACAATGAAAAAAAAATGTCAACCAGTTACAAAAAGTCTTTTTTTTATGTAAGTCTATTTCGTTGAAGATTTGAGCGCTACTTCACGATCCGAAGTAGGAAATTACACGATCTGGGACGCCCAAACACTGTAGCTACATAAACAGTATGTTTACCTATTAGCCACGCTCCCCGCTACAAGAGGTTAATTGACGTTTGTCTTCAAGTAGCTATTTTCAGTAAAGTTACTCAAGAAATACATTACAGCACACGTATCAGCATATAGGCGTTATTATATTGGTTAAAATGGACATAATTATTGCTTAGTCAGGCGAATGAATTACATTTGAATTATTTCACGGTTTACTGTCGTCTTTCATGATACAATTTTGAGTTCTGTAGAAAGTCATGTGATCTATTTCACACAATGAATTAACTGGAATTCCAACATACGTTTTCGCTCTTTTTGTGCTTTGTTGCCAAATGGCTATACGTACATTAAGCTGGGTCGCATCTTAAACAGCCATGAACTCAAGGAAAGGATAATCACTCTCTTAAGCTATGTAGTAATTGTTTTCATTTGTATCGCTCTTCTATCGACAAAGTCAATGTTTAAAACACGGTCACTCCTATGTACAATACTTATTTTGCAGTTTAAACAACAATTTCTCAGAACCTGATAAAGACGCACAGTTAGTTAGCAACTGTTATTATTGTCTTGGATTTGACCACAGTCATAACTTTATACTAACCAGGACTCAAGTAGCTATGCTACTAAGGTCTTCCTTAGAACGCTTCAATGCCGCACTTTATCTTCCGATGTGTCGATTTTCACGTAAAAATCAATCATTTCTCAGCAGTTTACTCTTCTCATTTCCGATCGATTTAAACTGTCTTCCCGGCGGGACATGCCTGGTTCTCTCTCAGTTGCTGGGGAACCGTACCTCGGTGAACAGAACAAAATGTTTTTGGCGAGGTAAGACGCCATACGGATTCAATATTATTTTTTATTCAGAAGCAGGCCTTAGTTTTAAAGATTTCTTACGGCTGGACATCGTATCTCTATTCCAGGTTTTCAGCTATACATTTTTTTAAATTTCATACATATGAGATTAATTTCGATTGGTTGACAGTGTTGTCGAGATTTCACACTGCCAGTGTCCTATCAACTAATGTCAAGTATTAAATATCTTAAGAGAGTGACTATATGTTTAATATATCTGCCACTATACATTGTTAAATTATTTCCACTAAAATCTACAACATAGATTTGAGAATATAGGCTCCAATGATACATCTGACAAACATTGATTTCGACATAAAAGAGCCGTATATAACATTTTTCAAGACAAAAAAAATATCAGTTCTTTTGTGATTAAATTTCCTTAGTTTTAACATATTCTAGTTCAGAAAATGTATACCAGTTGAAGTTTAAAGAAAGTGTTTATATTCACTTTAAAAATATTTGTCCAGTTTACAAAGACCAATGTCAGCTAGATTAATTTGTTTACGATGCATTGCGCCTTTTCTACTAAAAAAAATCCATCTTATAGAAACAATTTTCTATGAAACTAAAAGGCAAAAGAAACCAACTCCTTTCATACAAATAACATATTTCATCTTATAGAACCTTCCATTGTGACACTGGAAGGCCTAGGAAAACGTGATACTGACCAATTCAGAGATTCCTTTCATACAAA
>JARFOD010145993.1:0-12801 GCA_031763545.1 Mopalia muscosa | reverse complement strand
ATAATTGGGATTTAATCCTGTTGATCTAACATCGGATGAATAAATAAATAAATAAATAGACTAGTGTTGAAGTTATAGTGTTGTGTTCACCATAAGCTAAGATCGCTTTGTGAAAGGTGTACCTGGTCAACAAAAGCGTCTTGACAAGAGTTAAAAAATTCATATATAGTCAACTATCAATATATGGGTAGAGTACCAGGAATGAACACATATACATGTTAATGTCATGTGGAAGGTATACGACTTATATTAAACTATTTTATCACCCATATAGGTTTGATAGTGATCCCTATTCGAGACATGTTACACATCGAACTAACACACGAGACCACACTAAATTTTCAATTAATGTAGAGTTTGTAAAACATTTTTTTGAAAGATGATAGAAGTATGACTGGAAAATGACTAACGAAGGTATTTTAGTTATTTATTTTACGAAAACAAGTTTGAATAGACTAGTCCGGGAATCCCCAACTAACTTGTTCTTAGAACTCGATGCTAATTGAACGTTTTCAACTGTGTCCTAGATGAATCTGTATTGGTGATTTTTGTCTCCAAAGAGGACACAAACAGAATGAAGTTGATTCAGACTGTTGTCAATTATATGGTAGAAACCGGCCTTTGATTGTAAGGTATGATGATAGGTGAACAGTCTGTGATCCTGGTGTCCTGGCAAAAAAAAACCCTTGATTTGAAGAAAACGGCCATAAAACGTACAACTAACACTGTTAAGATACTCTGGAGTTGGTATTAGCTCATCTTGGTGCACAAGGAATATGTTCATATCAGTTTAAGAGCATTAAAATGTAACGACTTAAAATAGCATTGGATTGGCGAACGTTCTCAGCGCTACTATTAATCATTTTTATAAGTTTTAGAAGTATTAAAAATCCTTATATTATGTTACAAATATTTGGAATTCTTTGAGACACATTGAAGTGAAGCACTCGTGCACGGTGCTGAACAGACATACATGGTTAACTGTTTCAAATAAAGGGTAAAGCACTCGGCTTCGCTGTTTGGACAAAGTGTATTTGTATAAATCTTAAGTGGGTTAATGTCAATTGGGTTTTAATTGAACCAAAGTGAGTCAGCCTTGAACTGTCCTTTTCTAAAATAAATCTATCTTTAACATTATCATCAAAACTCTGTTCTTAAGTTACAGGACACCCAATATCAATATATATATTGCTCTACAGTTTACCATTAGCACAACTAGAAACCTTCAAGTTTATTCTAGTTCGTGTTTACAAGACACCCTGAACTTTTGATTATTATATAGAGCCACAAATATCTGTATATGTCCGTCTGCAGTTGTTATCTCACCAAAAAAACATGGTTTCCAGCAACCTTTACGCAAAATGTATGAATGACTGAATTGAGATTAAATAATTTATAAACTGCAATATATAAGTATATAATCCAGCGCGATACACATTCCGAATTTTAAGATATGTGGTAAACAAATTGTCAGATCAAACACATAATAACAACTTCTTATTTGTGTTTCTTTGAAAAGTGACCGATTTATATTTCTGGTGACAATTGTCTTTTTGTAAAAATAGTTTTCATAAGTATTATTATAAATAATATCGAAAGACAACCCGTGTTTCAGACGGAAGCTGTTTTGTATCACTATTTATTTCATACTTCTCTGGATGTCCTTCTCCTCGGGTTATTTTCATGTGCGGATTTAACAACCCATCTATTTTACAACTTTCAATAGAAAATACTTGTTTTGCTTCAAATTTGAACGGAAGAGGAGGGTCATGGTTTATTGAGGTTGATTAATGTTCGCGTAAATTGATGTGACATTTCGACAAGATTATCACTTCAAATTAAGAACGGTTCTGTCTATATATATATACAACTCAAATTTACATTGTGCATTTTTGACGGTTGTCTAAGAGCGCCGACCTTATTTTATTGCAGGTCATAAACCCAAACTGAGGGATGTTTCTTGGGTTGGTTTTTTCTCTTCTGTATCGGAGTAAAGTCTCTACTTCGCAAATACTGTTGCTTTTATATTGTCTGATAATGATTTACATAGCTCTATGACAAATGTTCTTGCAACGATGGCGTTGTAAAGCTCCGTGGGTCTTATTATTGATATTTCAGTCCAATAAAGCCATTAAAACAAGATCGAAGAGCAGGTTAGTGTCTATTTACCGATTTATTGACCAGTAGGCTAACTGACTGACAAACAGACTGTTTTGATTGGCTGATTGATTAATTGGTTGTTTTATTGATAATTTGGTTGTTTGATTGATTGGGTGATTAATTATTTGTTTGATTAATTGGTTGAATGGTTGACTAATTGGTTGGTCGGTTAGATCACTGACTGATTGATTGATTAATTGATTGATTGATTGATTTATTGAGTATCAATTGTTTGATTGGAGGATCGATTGGTGAATAGATTGATAGATTCATTATTTAATTGATGTAAAATATGTCGCCCGTGTAACTCCGTTTGAGCCCAGATGGTATCTAGATTCCGTTCTGATGGGGTCCATGCAAGTGCACGGAAATGTATCTGTTTCTAAGTCATACAAAATGATAAAACTTAATTGAACAGTGTGTTTAATTGCATGTGACCACGGAGACAATTCGCATCGACGAATTCTTATTAAACAGCTGCAGTTTTGCGTATGCCCGTCAAAGGGTACCTAACAGTGTGCATTGAGTATAACGCCTGGACAATACTGCTAAAGTGTGTTGGTCCTGATGTTTAGTCTGGGTTAAACTCGATATGCTACTTATACAAATTCTGGCAAGAGCCATGTAATGACTTGTCATTGATAAAATACGTCGGCAGATAGCCTCCACAGAAACTGGAATTGTCCCTGGATACAATACGTCCCAGTTGCCTAGGCCAGTTTTTGGCCAAGAACCTCGCAGAAACTGGTGTTTAAAGGAAACTGCTAGGGGGTCTGCCACCATGGCCTTTCACCAGTTAGTACCTACACGGAACTGAAACAAACGGTAAGAAGATTCAACATAAAGCTCAATGTACCCACATGCCACAAACTTGTAATAGTTTAATAGATTACAATCACAATCTAACGATCGCCTATCAAACATATAAAATCTATATCCAAAATGATGCTGATTTTGCCACCGTTCGAGTTTCAATGTACAAGCATAGCTACCAACCTTCACACAATAGGGTAACTGGGTCGTAATGTCTGAGTTTTATAGTAGTTTTTGGAATCAAGTATAACACGGTTCAAATATATGTACGACTTGAAAATCAATAATTTTGATAATAATTATTATTACTTCAACAATTACCTTCAAATTAATATATGAAAGAAACTTTTATAACAAGCAACAAGCTAATTAATGCATGTTCGGTAGCATACCATCAATAGACTTTCTTCTACCAATTCTCTCGTGGATAGAGGCTAGTAGTCTATTCCATGGTCAAAGACTTTATCAGCCCAAGTGTTTCACATATTGTAAAATGTTTCCCAGGTCTCCTTAACTTTTGGCTTGTACGTGGCGATTCGTGACAGTATCCATTGTTTAAAACGACATGCACCAACAAATGTCCTGAAAATCGGGTTGGAAATTCTAATTTGGCGATCAAATAACAGAAGAAAAAGGGACTGTTGGGGATGGTAGGCGTAATGCTGTGTCCAGTTTTCAATAGCATTTAAAATCATAAAGGGAACAGAATCCAAATAAAAAGTGATGACGGCAAATTCAGATTCCGGAAGATCTGATTTAGATGTAAACAAAACGTGACGTCTGACGTTCCCCATATATGCGCCCGCACGGTACCAAATGCAAAGGCGTTCGTCGCTCTATAGTAAACCAATCACATGCCAAGAGTGTACCATACAGCGGAATGACCATGCTACGTGGGAGTTAAAGATATCAGAGACTTTATCAGCCCAACTGCTTCACACATTGAAAAGTGTTCCTCAGGTTTCTAAAGTTTTTCGCTTTTACTTGATTATTTGTGAGAGAATCCATTGATTTTCGTCAATATTAAAATGACATGCATCAACAACAGCGCTGTATATCAGCGATCAAATAATAGAAGAAAGAAGAAATTTGGGGATAGTAGGCGTAATGCTGTGTACAGTTTGTAATCAGAAAGTGAACAGAATGCAAATAGAAAATGATGACAAGGCAAATTAAAATTCTGGAAGATCTGACTTACATGTAAACAAAACGTGACGTCCGACATTACCCACATATGCGCCCACACGGTGCCAAGTGCAAAGGCGTTCGTCGCTCTATAGTGAACTAATCACGTGTCAAGGGTATCATAATAGTGAACTGACCATGAGTTACGGGGGGAGTTTCAGATCGCCAAGTTGGCAGAGATTACGAACTACTACTGAGAAAACTGCGGAACACTTACTCGGGCCGGGTTAACTAGGCAATCCCAAGCTATGGTAAACTACCATCGGCTAAACGGACATGCCATTCTGAATATATACAATTGAGCCTGAAATTTACTAGTACGGTACAAGCTTTACTCTGAATAACCTTAAAGTCACGCTCATCAGGTGTCACGGTGAATATACAAACACAAATAAGCATTGCTCCGTTTTCTGTGATTGAACCCCAAAAGTACTTGACAAATTTCAGTTGCCATGTTTTAGTCTGAATTCGCTGTGTAAACTCTACACACTTAGACAACACGCGCGGTGAGAACACAGGGGAAAAGGCTTAAAACTAGAGGTCGATCATATATTGACATTATGTCGTCAGTAACATTGTCGTGGAGTTGATTACTCCCAGCGAAACAATGCGACTGGCTTCTTGTGAGGCAAGGGATCGCATATCAACCACGAGGTTTTGCAGGTCATCCGACAATGTATGTGCGGGGATGGGACCGCAAACCCTTATATTATGCTTGTAAGTCTTCGGTGACATAAGCCCAGTGAAGACAAGAGCTAACGGCAATATCGCAGTGTTGTCATATTTTTCTCAAATGTATGATGTCACACTGTTTAAGGTTTAAATTGAGAATGGTCTCACATTATCTCGCATTGTGAGATCAGTGTGAAATCTCCAAAGTTACAAATTGAGCTCACTCAGATATCGCACAGTGGTGTTTTGTGATATCACAAGGTGAGATCACTCTGACATCATTGAGTGATTACAGATTAAGTTCACAGTGGTATCACACTACGCACATTGTGTGAGACCACCCGTGAGAACACTGTGAGATAACTGACACCAAAATGTTGACTGGGAATGATAAATGGAAGATATACAAATACAATGTACGATGGAAACCCGAGAGTACACCTCGTAAAATGTCACTACCTCATATACCTGATACCGATATACGGACTCTAATCCGTGAGCGGTACATGTATGGACGATTGGTAAGTCGAGGCACCAAACAATTCACCAAGGCCAAGGGACGCAGTTTCCCAAAATTAACAGCCCCATGTCCGATGTCATTCCCATGATAATTACAAGAAATAAAACCATCTTTCTTGGATCTCAAGCTCCATATCTTTTCATCTACACCACATAAACATGTTTGTAGTCCCAACGACATGGCGAATAACATACATATAGTAACAAAGGATTTATTTTATTCCATCGAATTTTTGACAATTTGACGCAAGACATACATACTGTCTAGAATGGACATTGACGGGGGCAATTTCACAAATTTTATGTCAACAGCCTCCTTTTGTCTAACCATTTGAGGATATCTGTATAAACAGCAGCTCAGCCAAAACTCATCAACTTTTTTTCTGTCAACAGCCAACACGCCATTAGTTATAAAGTGGATTTTTGTTCAAACAGATATTTTAGGGGTTATCCAGGTAGAGATTGTGGTATATGTTGAGTCTGGTATTGATTTGAGGTTTTTTACACGAGCCTCTTGCGAATGACTGACAGTGATCCAACCTCTACCTTCACTTCACTATTGACTGAACATCCAGTAAAGATACATGACGGAGGAAAACGTCGACGGTAACTGTCAATGGCAACATTTGATGAATAACCTAAAAGCTATATGGTCAAGACCGTTTCTATTTGCTCTATTTTCTAGTAGCGTCAGAAAAGACAAAGAAAGAAATTGTTTGTTACAATTTTAGGAGAACAGGAAACAAAAGAGATTGATAAGAACCTCATGTTGATGTAAAATTTGACGGAAAACCAGACAATAATATGATCTATATATCGACATTTAATTAACTTCAACTTTTGCAAAAACCACACGCTCTCATATACAAGGAACAGTTCTTTAAATATCTAATAAATATATGCTTTATTTATAGTAGGCATTATATTTGAACAATACTTCTCAAGAAATACGGAAGAAAGGGTTTATGGGTTGAAATGGTTTGCACAGCGTGTGCCTTTAACCATCTAAAGATCACTCGAAGCTAATAAACAATCACTAAACGAATAACAGAACACACGGATGTTTGTCCCAATCAACAACGTTGATGGAACAAGTCATGGTCATATGTTCGACTAAAATACAGATGAATACATCAGCTTGTTTGACTTCCTCTCTGTGGGCGCGGTGGGTGTCGGCGGGATATAGGGAAGGGTTAGTATTTGGATTAAAGGAACTACAATTTATGAATTATAGATCAGGATGTAATGGTCGTGATCTGTTCATTTTCAAAACTTTTCTTTATGTTAGCTCTAAAGTTCTCAAAGGATATGTATTCTACATCCTTATTGATTTTGAGTTAACACTGTTCTTACTCATTGTATATATGTTATTAATCAAATCGGAGGCTTGTGGTGTGTATAGTCTGAAATAAGATTTATTTCAATATGTTAAGTCCGTGCTACTCATCGTCGCACGGTTAACGCCGCATGATTCCAGGTTTAAAGAGATAGTAGTGATTCAATAGGAAGTACAAAGTAAAGTACAATTTCACATTAAATTCGTTATGGATTTTTTTTCAATGTTTTGACAAGGAATTTGTTTTCAGTGTATCAGTGGGAGATAGACAACACACTGACCACATGGTTCTGCAAACTTTATAATTAAACAAATAGTCCATTATCATGACATAAAATATATGACTACACAACATGGCCCGTTATTACCTCAACGAAACAGATAAAAAGGGTTCGATCTATATTTGAAACATTTTGATGTGTGAAATGTATGTGGTTGGCCATATGGTCGATTGGTTTCGTTGGTGCGTGAAGCATGTGGTGATATTTGCGCAATACCCACGTCATGATTACAGGAATTTGTCCGTATCAACCGGAACTCATTCTAAAATAGACCTTTGATCAAACCATTCACTCTTTCGACTATAATGTACCGAAGATCTGTTTAGTTACACACCTGTAATAAAAACAAAAATGTGTCTATGATAAGGCGAATAATTTACAAGGCCATTTCAACAACTTCTGGCAGGAGATGAATACACGCTCCCACTATATACACATGCATTGTATATTTTAAAACAAGCGCGCAGAGTGAATTGATTTTTAACAACGCGAAGTAAAACCTGACGTTTTTTTTTATATCAAAATGATGTGTCCTTAGTTGAAACGCATATTGCAGACATAAGTAGTCAAGTTATATGAAACGACTGATAAAATTGGCTACGGAATACATTGTTTTAATATGAATAAAATATGATTTTTCTGAGTAATAAGGCCAGATAATCTGCAACTAGGTTTTTGTTTTATCTGACAACAGTAGCCTTCAGATTGAATGCTATAATTTCAATATCAATGTTAAAATTTTTATCGTTGGACTGAACCGATTAGCTGTGACCAAGCCCACTGTCTCTCCAGGGAAAAAACACCTGTAATTAAAACAAAAATGTGTCTACGATAAAAGCGAACAATTTACAAGGCTACTTCAACAACTTCTGACCAGAGATAAATACACGCTTCCACCATAAACACATGCATTGTATATTTTAAAACAAGCGGGCGGTTGAGAAATCTAATTATTCCTAGTAAAAAAATATAAATTATTATTCAAAATTAGTAAATTAATTCGTTGCAATAAACGTATAGCCATGATATTTACACGAATCATTGAATTGAATTCAAATAGTTTGCATGACATGAGGTTACTATGAAGGCACGGCGCCAAACACTCTCACTCTTGGTTTGTGCATGGATGTTTCTACATGTACCTGTTGTAAAATGGCACATAGTCTGTAACCGAGAAGTTACGATATTTCAATATTACGACGCAGAGTAAATTGATTTTTAACAAGCTGAAGTTTTTTCAAAATGATACGTATTTTTAAGCGCATATTGCAGACACAAGTAGATAAGTTATATAAAACGAAAAAATAAAAGCTACGTACAGCTTTCCAAAATTATTCGTTTCAGGCCATGCATATCATAAATTCAATTCAAGAAAAAACTGGCTTTGCTTCCTTTTCCCTGTGCGTGCACATCTACAAAGAAAGTAGTTGATAAAACATAGTTGTATTCGTCACAGTAGATCTATAAAGTAACAGCATATATGTATGTCTTTATAGAGCTGGTATATCTGGAGAGGTGTTCACAGCCCCATCACATATTCGTGTGATTCAGTGCAAACGTGGTTTTAGACTAATATTTTAATTTTATTTTACAAAAAAATAACAAAAACAAAAAATGACAATATAAAAAACGCGGAAGGACATATGCACCGTAAAATGAAGTAGAACAAATGCATGGATAACAGAATTGGGTTTCAAGCGCATATCTCAAGGTAAATAGGCTTTGTACGTTGTCACGAAGGCCATTGTAAAGAGAGTACGGCAGGTTAGCGACAACTCGGACATCCGCCCGCCCAGGAGACACGACTTTGGTGGGGGAGACGTGACAACAAGTGGTTTAACATCACCGTCACAAATCGCCGAAGAGGAATACCGCAAATGTTTACTCCAGTGGACTCACTATGCTTTATGTAAACTGCACAAAGGACAAGTATATACGCATGTTAAAGCGCAAGTGAAACCCTCTCCAAATTTGTTAATATTTTATTTTCATTCGTGTTTTCGTCGGTAAGATGGCGAGTGTGTTTCATTCGATTTTTGGGGCACTTGTCATATATGTTACCTTAGGAATTGCTTCATCGCAGAGTCGAAGTAAGTATATATTACTCTCTTTTGTAATCTGTCGGATCAATGTGACTCTATATGGGGTTATGGTTCGCGTTTCTGTAACATTTATTTGTTTGCTACTCTTGTAGAAAGGATATTTCGCTAGTAGGCCTAAATGACCTAGAAAAGATGTACATCTTCTATTACACAGGGCCAGGGTGTCAAGCCAGAATCGAATACGCCGGAAAATACGACGGCTTTACAGCTAATATATTTCATATCAATGAATAACAGCTTTTTTGTCAAATTGCTTGTTTTGTTTTATAAATATAACGGAAATCTAGCTAAATAAATTAGTATATTATCATGTTATATCATTAAACTAATCAACGAATTGATGAATTGACAGTTCGATGGTGTACAGTATCAGAGGCAGAGACATGGAAGTGCCTGGATATGGCTGGGAACTTCACCGTTCGACGGCTCTCTCCGCGACTAGAATGTGTCCAGGTATCTCATTTATTTCCTTAATATAAAGCTTAATACTGTATCTGTGTGAATAATTCGTGTTATTCACACCCAGCTACCAGGCCTTATATAAGAAGTCCGCTTACAACAACAGCAACAACTAAGCAACACGACAAAATAAGACATGCACTGCATTGATGTGAATGCATACAAATAAAAACTAAATGTAGACAAAAAACTCACTTAAAAAAAGCGAGTTTATTGTATACGACTTGTAAAGAAAGATATGAACAAAAATCACCAACTTTTACATTGTTTTGAACAGGTACGAATAAAATATTAACTATAATCCAAGTATATACTACTTAAGGCTTTAGTAATTAAACAGGGACGGGCGCCATCAGCTATGCGTTTACTTAACCTGCCTCATATGTTCCTAATATTTAACAATCTTGACACCAGGCATGTATGAAATTAATAACAAAACATATTTGTGGAAATTAAGAATGATCAGGATTGTAAAGTATTAGTAGCCACTCAGTTGGAGATAATTCAAGTAAAGGGGAATAACTCTAAATATCACACGGAACAAGTTATACCGATAACATGTTTAATGGTATTTAGATGAAAGCATTTTTCAAAAGTGTTACATGGTATAATAAAGAGAGATATGTTCAGGAAATTATGTCCGTACCAGTGAAAACAAACTGGTACGTGCGACACTGTATTAGTTCATGGCTACTCTGTCAAACAGACAGATTGCCACCAAGCCCAGCAAACATGGCAACCTGGTACTTTTGGAGAATTGTAAAAATGCGGTCATTGATACCGAATGAATGAACAGTGGTCAGTCGAGGGCTAAACAATAGTGATATATGAAATTACGATAGTTTATTTTTACAGGCCAGGCATCGATATGAATGTATGAGATGGATACAGCAGGATCTGGCTGATCTCGTCAGAGTTGACGACACTGAGCTGTACGCTGCCGGTCAATTCTACAATCTCACGCCAGTGGTCGCAGAGAAATATAATAGAGGTAGGGCTTACTAGTTATAAATGTGTATGGAAAATTTGGGGAAAAAATCATTTGGGAGGGAAACAAAGAATAACTCACTGTGCGATACGAATATTTGATAACTAAATTCGTTTTACTTTGTAGTAATATAGAGTAAGTTATTCCGTTCAGGAATATTTGTACAAATAAGATAGTCTCCGTTGTATAGATAATTCACCGTTTACATGTCTTTCGGATCCACAGTATAATGTACACTTTACTAAATTTGTTCATTCTCAAGAGAAATGAAATTCGATGAGACCTCCCCATTCCTCCCCCTCTTTATCTCACACCCAACCCCTCTCCCAAGTTTTCTTTAAAACGTATGTTCCAAGGCATTTATACATAGTATGATTTGGTGATCGGAAAATATCATTTTCTTTCCATGATCTATCTGCTCACAGTGCTAATGCAAATTGATTTACTTACAAATACTTGTTTGAACTCTTTGAAAAAGAAGAGATGCGCCGTGTACGTGAAAACTAATAGATACAGCGCTGTTTTAGTTCCAGGTCAAGATCCTTTCCGATACAAAGCAGTGGCCTTAATTAAAGCTAATGGACCAATCACATCGCTGGAAAATCTTCGCGGCCGGAAGTCGTGTCATACAGGCGTAGGAAAAACGGCTGGTTGGATCGTTCCTACTGCTAACCTCATCAACAAAGGCTTAATGACTGCTGAGGACTGCGCAGGCTCAGTGAAGACTGTTGGGAATTTTTTCAGTGAAAGTTGTTCCCCAGGAGCATTAGATTCGACAAATAATCCGAATGGTAAAAAAATAAAAATTTACAATCTTGCTAATAATTTACAAAATTAGGAATATATTCAGGACTCAATCATTTGGCTAATTGATTGTTTGTTTGTTTGTTTGATTTGGGTTTAACGTCGTACTCAAGGGTATTTAACTTATATGACGACGTGCCAGCCCAATGGGCTACCCTGGAAACTAACCTGGACACCACTGGCAACAAACAAAGACAGGACGGGGCAAATGCAGGACGACAACAACAGGCCGCGATACAGATACCAGAAACAGATCGGCTTCCTGTTCCCCTTTAGCTCTGAAAGCACAAGGGCACATGAAGCTCCCTTCAACCAGTTGGCTAATTGAGATTCACCGGATGTTAATGGGACGAAAGATGATATCAAATGAAGTCATTGCAGATCAAGGGAAAGCATAATAAACAACCTGTGCTTATTTCGGCCTGCCGTTATCCCTGACCATTCCGAATGATCTTTATTTGCTTGTTAGTGTGATTGGGGTATTTCCCCATGCATAAGTCTATCTCATTTGCTGGAATACGGTCTAGCTCCAATAGGTAACCGACAACAAACAATGACAAGACAGCAAATCCAAACGATACAATACAAATATATCACGAAGAGATTGGCTTCATTTCGCGCCTACACTCGGAGATAATCAGGGTAGCAGGAATCTCGCTTTTACACACCAGAGCCCATTCAGATATTAAGTGTGGACGCAACAGTAATTGAACTCCATGTTATCTGATATACGATCCGGCCAGGTATATGTAGCGGCAATGCATCACCATTCAGTTTATTTGGATCTGTTATTTATAATATACGAATCTCAAGTGCTAAAATGGTATTATAAATTGAAATGAAACCTTAGATGAAAAAAGGACACCGACCAGGATAAAATAAGGCCTATACATATCCAATCACTGTTTACGATCCACATAGAAATATTAAATAACATAATTTAAAGCATAATTACCTTTGTTTAGATGATAACCCTGCAAACGTGTGTGCTTTGTGTCAGAATCCCGGCACGTGCTCTGAGGCCGATGTGTATTCGGGTTACCTCGGGGCTTTCCGATGTCTTCAGGAGGGAAACGGTGACGTTGCTTTTGTGACCCACACAACGCTCTCTGACGCAACGGCATATTATCGGAACAGACGACTAGCGCTTCCAAACCAAGCAGACTTCCGCCTGCTATGTCTGGACGGAAGAGTTGAAGAGGTAGATAACTGGGCGAATTGCTCGTGGGCCACGCGACCGTCAGACACAATTGTTACTTTAGCCACAAAGGTGAGCCGCTGAGTAAATGGATGTATAAACATGGATAACAACATATATATTTGTATCCATGTAAGCCTATGCAAGGGCGTAGACACGTTTTGAAAACTGGGGGGGGGGGCTACTATCACAGGACTTCAAGTGAGGGTCCAGGGGCCGCAGGCCCCGGAAGCTCCAGGGTCCTAGATGGCCACAGACGCGTTCTGAGCGATATCCAGCGAAGA
>JARFOD010145982.1:0-12801 GCA_031763545.1 Mopalia muscosa | reverse complement strand
TCCCAGAAAGACAAAGGTTGGGCTTGGGTAATTGCCATTGGTAAGTCAATTTACAGCTTTACCAGATTCGGTATTGGTATGTGTAAAGCTACATACTTACTTTGTAAACGTAAAGTTCAGTGCACAAACTTCTTTATAATCTCGCGACGATTTGGGCACATTGCAGGCTAGGCCTATAGGGGTTCAAATGAGTTAATGTTAAAGGCAATTTAATGTTGCATTTGTATACCATGATGGGGTCGACTACCCAGAAGACATTGGTGTGCATAACGTTGAAAGCGAGTAACCGCGGAGAAGAAATCTTTGTACATTAATGAAATGTAGATTAAGTCAAGTAATAAGAATTTTTTATTGTTCTGTGGAAATTTACCATAATTTTACAAAAAATAAAGTTTTGTACTCATAAACTTTCACTTTCTTTACCCAGATGGTCTAAAGTCATAACTATTTCTCAACATTTCAACTGAGATGGGAGTTTGGAATCAGTATGTTGATTCACTGTGTCAAAATCTACAACTTATTATATCACAGTGTGTGCGGGCAGGTGTTTGTAAATGAGTAAAACGTGCTTTTGTATGTGTTTTATATTTTGCTTTTACAATAAACATTGGAATACGTAGACTTTGTCTAGTATATCTAGCGTAAATATAAATAAATCACAGATCAATTTATCATATAAATTAGTCAGACTGGTGCAATTTTCTATTGGTGTCTTTATCTGAACTAACGTTATTTTCTAATAAAGTCTCAATTACGGTACTTCTAAAAAGCAAAGTAGTTCACTAGTTTTCGCTGTTATACACAGTGGAAGCGTATATGCAATAATTTCAAATTTGCATACGTTAAAAGAACTCAAACTGTTTTCTCCAAGATCCAAAATATATAATGGATCCACAAAGATAGTAAATTTTATAGCACATTTTAACTATATACACATCTTAACTATTCCTATTTTCCTTGCCTCACCATATAATCAATAGATTCCTCCCCGCCGTTACTTAAATTATCATTATTTCCCTTTGGGATAGAACAAGCTCTCTGGAGCTTTATTCCCGCCATAAATTGTACTATACTATTGTATTAATATATTTTTTGTAAATAATTTTATGGTGAAATAAATATCAATCAATCAATCAATTCCCAAGTGTTCAATCAACATGTACGATTTGTTAAGGTGTTAGGGAAAACTGCCTACTACTAAAGGACGAGAAATTCAGATTGATTATTTACTTTCGTACTTGTTTTGGATAATCCAACAATTTCATCTCGAATTTTGTGCTGAATGATATTACCGTATGTTAAATTTGCACATGTTCAATAAACGTGTAATACATAAATTGTACGATTTGTTAAGGTGTTAGGAAAAACTGCCTACTACTAAAGGACGAGGACTTCAGCTTGATTATTTACTCTTTTTGGATAATCCAACAATTTCATCTCGAATTTTGTACTCAATAACGTTGCCGCATGCTAAACTTACATATTTTCAATCAACGCGTAATATATTTAATGTAGGCTTTTTTTTGGTGTTAGGGTACACAGCCTACTTCTATAAAAGTTCAGTTTGACTATTTACCTTCTTTTAGCTTTGGACAATCCTGGGATGAGTAAATACAGGGATTAGAAACTCCGCTACCCTTCGAATATTCGAACCGTGAATGTGTTACTCGGCTAGCTCGTTCCCAACGAAAACCAAATATCTCTACCCGGGAATTTTGTGCTCCATAAATAAGTTGTATTCTAAATGTTCAAGTGTTCAATCAACATACACGACCGTACAGGTACTCCTTGCTTTTTATGTGAGTATAAATCGCCTAACTGTAAAGTACAAGAACTTCCCTATTACTTATTTATGACATAACTACATTGCCACGGAAGTAGTGTTACGAAATAACATTATAAGGTATCGTCACATTATAACCAATGTAGTGACGATGACTTGTACCAAATAATTTGATGATTTGTGTAATTAAAGTTTCAGGTTTGACTCAAGAGTATATCACTAATATGACGATGGATTGTCCATTTCGCACTGTTCCTTTCTTAAATACGACAAAAAATCGGATGGAAAACTCGTTGTTATGTCACGCATTCGGGGATGACTCGAAACGTCATAAGTACCGGTATATGAAAGTATCTCGAACTTCATTCAACCTGACGTCTCGACTTTCGAACGGGATGCATCATCATTTAATCGTAATCGCCTGCGCCGAAAAGTTTATGTGAGTCTGTCCTTTAACTGCGACCTCTGCCTTTATCCTGGTGACACGAATTTTGCGCACAGCACATTATCGTAGTATGGTGATCACATGTGTTGAACGAAAATCACATAATGCTATATGCCAGACCTGGGAACTATACTAAATCCCAGGCCAGACGAAGAGGCATAGGCACAAACCAAAACACATATATACATCTGCTGATTGTTTGGAAAGCAATTTAGTACAATTGAGTAAACCTCAATTCAACTGTTTACGATATTAAGAAATTTACATAAAACATATTTTAATGATAATTTAAGCTAAATTGTTAGAGTACAGCTATAGTCCAGACCGGCATGTGTTGTAATGTAGCTTTGCAACTGGTCATTTGTAAATGACGTTAACGACATTAGCCTATCAAAAGGCAGTTCGCGCAACTTTTTAAAGTGTTGAAAATATAGCGGAAATGTCACAAAACTCCACTAGATAAATTATTTGAAATAATAACGACAAATAATTTGTACATTTTGTCAATCTAGCTTTCGGAAATGTCTTATTCCATTTTCAAGATCATGCTGTGATATAAGTAGTGACTCTTTTAATTTCAGTTTAAATTGAGTACGGCTTCTGGCAATGATATTATATTTGCTTAGATTATGATTGTGCCCTGTTTTAAGACAGTGTTGTCCGAAAGCTGAAAATTTATATTTGTTTGAAGTTATATTGTGTTCTTCTATCCTGTGTTTATAAGGCTATGATCCCGGATAAACAAGCCGCATGTGTTATGTAATATTTTACTATTTGTCATCTACATGTAGGCCTAAATGGCTATGTTTCTTCAACCAAGACAACCAGTTGGCGTAAAATACGTTACTTGCTAGTATATTCCACATGTGTGTTTGCTGTGTTCCTTCGGCATATTCAGAGCACATGTCATTTTATTGAAACTCAGCATTTAAACACGAGAAATAGACCTTTGACACAGGTATCGTCAACCTAAAGCCTTATTTACAGATACGTAAATATACAGCTATGTGAAACATCCAACCCTAGTTTTGTTGCATCGCTTTAACTGTATATTTTTTTGACAGATGTGACTTGGAAATTAGATGCAGAGTTCTGTTTATCTCTTAGTCTATCAAACAATGTAGCCTTATTTAGAGATATAGAGTTAGAGCGCACATAGCTGTGTAATTTCAACTTTTTTTCACTTACCGACGTTTATAGGTTCAATTATTTCGTATACTGAACTTTCTGACATATTTTGGTCTAACTGTAGAATAGGCCTGCACTTGTAACATGCCTTTGCAAAGACGACCACAGGTGTGGTTTAGGTTAGTTTTAGGGTTAGTTAGAGTTAGTTTTAATCTTAAATGACGTGTTGACAATCAATATGTTGATATTGTTCATTCCAATATACTTAAAATCAGATCTCAAAAGAGCTCCCTGTATTTGCTTTGTTGCTCTTTTAAGATTGAATGCAATCCACCAACTACAATGTCAATTAATTTATAAAATTAAACAATCACTGAGCTGCTACTAAAATCTGGTTTGTTAAAGCCGTAGGTTTCCGCAGGCAAACCGAAGTTTACCAGATGGGCATTTTAACAAAACGAATGGATATACACACACATCAACAAATATTATTCAAATGATAAACTTTGAGTGGAGTTGAATTTCAACCTGTTAAATACATGTCACATACAACTTCAACTCAGAAGAAAATCGGAACAATTCTGCTTTATTTGGCTGAATTTGGTGTTTACCATAGCCCCATTTTAAATGTGTTTTTATTGGACAACTGAAACCGTGACCTTTCGTGAACCCCAGCAAGCTTGAACTGATTGAACAGTATAACTAGGATTGTTGCGTTTTATCTCAATGTAACGATAAATAAATCCCGGGGAGCACATTTGCCATCTTATTTTAATTAGACTGTGTATATTCTACACTTATAATGTAAGTGAATACGTGCAGCAGTGTCCAACAAAAATCACCATTATATTGCTGTGTTGTGCACATTGCGACGCTGACGTAAAAACCTGTCCCCGATACAACTCGGCTTGACTTTCCTTTGACCTATAAACGGTTCATTCGTCAGTTCAAGATAAAGATAGTTTTAGAGGATGATGGCAAACGATTGAATTACCTCGAGAGATTCACCAAAGGAGAAGCTGATATACAGATGTTACGGTCTTCTCTTATCTAGACTCCTCGGTAGGTTACACAACGGCTCCCAAAGGATGAAATCGGCGTTACGGAGATTCTGAGGTTTTGGCCATTGCGTTTGTTAAGCGAGCTCTTGATCGGCCTACTATTAAGGACTCTACCGCTAGTCAGGAGTAAAAAATGAGACTCTTATCTTTTCGTGTCTTTTGACGATAATTTCAAAGGATGATTATATTAACATCATATATATTTAGAAAGCAGAGGATTTCAAGATTCTAAATATACTGTCATATCATGATTTCTTTTATAATGACACAAATAAAGAAAAACATAAAAAAAAATTTAAAACCGACCCTTGTTTGTGACTTTTATTTTTCTTAAATAGTTTGAGTTTTTTTGTCCAAACTTGCATGTCTGTGTAGACCGGTACTTAAACTAAAAAAAACGTCATAGTGTTTTTTCTAAATCCAAGTTAGTTTTTGAACAATTGATATAAATATATGTAAAAAATAAAAATCTGCCCGTAAAAAAATATTTGCTAAATATCTTCAAAACGAAAATCAATATAAAAAACTGGAAGATCTCTTTTTAGATAATGGCTTTAATATTGTCTGTGCCAAATTTCAAAGACTTAAAAAATCAAGTAAAATGAAAGCTGAGAAAACAGACTAAACGGTTTGTAAGTTATTGAACTCGGGTTTATTTCAACATTACTCCAATAAATTTAATTAACAACATGTTATTTTTATTATTGAATGAAAGGCGAGAGTATTATCTATTGCATTAATTTTTAATACATAATTTTAAAACAATGTCTTTAAATGGCAGTTTTAACTCTGAAATTTTAAACGTTCTAAAATTTCCTTTTCTTTTGTCAAACTTTTTGCATTATCAAGATTATGAAAAGAAGATTTTAGAAAGGCAAAGATAAAAAATAGTCAAAATTTTAAGTCCTTAAATCCGATTCATCCAAAACTTAAGGTGAATTTGGTATATTTCAGGAGGAATGTAGTCATGCAGTGGACAATATCGAAACTGATAAAGTAATACAATATCTCGATAACCTAAAGAAGTTAGTTTCGAGTTTGCCATATTATTACCGCGATCATGAATGGCGTGGCATATAGTTCAGACAACCAAACAACGCAACGAACCGTAACTTTTTGACATATGGTTAATTTTGTCAAATCTGAAGCAATCAAAGCTTGTGGCCCAAGAAATGGACCTGACGCACTGTATAACAGGTCTGACAACAATTAAGTCCACGAATACAATTCAAGGACAATCCAAACCGATCAGGAGTAGCTTTGCAACAACCACTACAGATTCGACAGATAAAACAACTCAGCAGACTTTTTAGTTACAGCTTTTAAAACATTTATCTCGCTTCTTCACAGGTATAATGTTACCCTAAAGTGTTTGTACAAACAATTAATATAGGAAATATAGCGATTCTTCGTGGATATAAAACAATTATACATGGAGCGCAGTTTCGATCCGAAGCAGAGGGTTATACAAGCATGCGTCTGCGGGCGTAACGGGCGTAGCCATATTTACCTCATTCCGCAGGTACGCCCGCTCCAGACCGCAGCTACGCCCGTTACGCCCGCAGACGCATGCTTGTATAACCCTCTGCTTCGGATCGAAACTGCGCTCTATGTATAATTGTGCACGAAGAATCGCTATATTTCCTATATTGTTTGTACGAACAATTTAGGGTAACATTATACCTGTGAAGAAGGGAGATAAATGTTTTAAAAGCTGTAACTAAAATTTATTCGATAAACACAAACTAAATTAATAACCGCGCACATTTGTTTGATTTTGGTTTGTTTTTTTCTCTTCTATTCTTCGAGATCGTAAGAGCGCAAACCCTGATATATTGACGTCGACTATACTTTCCTGCCGAAATACAGTTCAATTTACCTATATACATAGATTTTCTTGCGTTTCTACAAAACGTCCGTACAACGGGCACCTTAGTATACTCGGCGTGGAAGTGTTTAAAGAGGCAATAGTTCCCCGTTACACACGTGTGCGACATCTTAGCGTTATTTGAGCGTATCGATGCTTTGATGATAAAAAAAGAGAAAGATTGCCTCATATTGTATTCTACACTTATGTAGAAATCGACTATTATATGAAAGTATGTAACCGCTTAAAGCCAAATTATTGTCTTCTTGCAAGAACGAACAAAACGAAGATAATTAACATACACAACTTTTATTTTCAATTGGATCAAGCCATTACAAAAATCGGATCGATGACAGATCTATATATCATTTTCCTGGTCTTCGTCCATTTGGAATGGGTATTGCTCGGGTAACACCTCGTCGAAGAGATCTTTTCTCATTCGGACCGCGTTAGCGAAAGCGTCATCCGGCGGTAGGTCAACGGCGTCTTCCAGCCTACGTTTGGTTTTCATGATTTCTTTATGGATCGGAGTCTGCTTTAGATCTTGGTATTCTCGATATATATCAATGTACTTCGTTCTAATGGATTTTCGAATCTCGGGTAAAGCGTCTCGATAAGCCTTTTGAACGTTGGTCTTGTCATTGGTACCTGTGGCAGCCTCATCGATATATTCCTTGTACGCTCCAAGAACTGCGTTCACCAAGTCACTCCAGACATCAGGTACGGTGTCATCTCCCTCCGAGTCCTGATCTGACCCAGCCTCTTCATCTGTGTTTTGGGTTTGTTCCGAATCCTTCTCACTCGAATCAGGCTTATCGGATTGTTCATCTTCCAGATCGAGCACTATGTCCTCCGGGTGTTGTTTTTCTTTATGACGCAACATATCGTGATTGCGGGTGAAAGAGCGTTGACAAACACCGCAAACGAACGACATTTTTATTTACAATGTTGAGCCGGATATAAAAATCGTGTATGCAACCTCGGGATGACCTAAATTAACTGGCACTATGCGCGTATAGTCGTGGCTTTATATATTGTATTCGAGCTTTAGTTTATTCGGCACGTCATTAGCGATCTACCAATCAGGTAAGTTTGTCTCATACGACACGACTATGCACAAATTGAGCAAACTTAAGGTAAATTACCTCCCGTCCGCAACGTACATAACGGACGTTATGTAGAATCGAGGAAACAGTACCTATGCGAAAACTAACTTAAACGTTAATGTTTGCGCTCAAATCACATCACATACGGTCAACCAATCGCTATCCTTAAAAAAAATGCTGCCGAATGCAGCGTTTTGATTGGTCCAAAAAGAAAACTCCCCCCTCCATTAAAGCTATTATTCCCGTTGAATATGTTAAGCCTTAGTTTAAAAGCTGTTAAACATATGACAGTACTCATACAGTTCTTCGTTGAATAATTTTTAGAGCTCACAGATAGTAATACGGCTGTATTTCGAATGTTTTAGACATCGGAATATAAATCCCATACTATTCGATTGTCTTAAGGTTAACAATGATGTGCTATCCGGGTAGGCGACGCGATGAATGAGGGGAATGTTAAATATTAACGTTTACTCCGCTTTCTCTGTTACTGACCAGGCTTTTCGACGCAGGAGCTTTCAAGCGTGTATTTTCTTAATAACAATCGTGTTTTAATAATAGTCTATTTAGTCAATGCACACTTCAGGGCTATTGTGCCAACCATTCATGCCAATTGAGCGAAGCCCTCATACCTTAACCAACCGAGCGTATCTTTTGTCCGTTCCCCATTGTAGTTCAAAGCCTTCGCTTTCAATGTTTCGTTTAGCGTCCAGGGAGAGATACTATTTAATGTAGAAAGATTATCCTCAACCAATGAAAAACTGAAGATTGATTATACTGACATTTAAAGTAACCTCGTATAGCGACGTGTTTCTACGAACTTCGTTCCAGGATGGTGATCACGCGTATTATTGACTCGCAGGCTCGTAATAATTAATATCCGTATTTATTCGGGAAACCTTAGGGTGGCCTACATCCATAGGCCTACATCCCCTGCATATGGACCCTTCTTTAAAGGCATTGGCACATAAATCGGAAGATATGAGGAACTTCATTGCGTTATAGTTAGAACGAATATCAACGCTGATAAGGAGGTGAATGTATAGCAAGAAGTGTTTGCAGTTGGAGAATGATAAACACGGCTTTTGTACCGGTATATATAGCCCTAGATCGATGACGTCTAAGGTAAAGCTCAGATATACTCATATTCATGTATATTCAATTTAGAGCCACGCGTTAGAGGCAGTCGTTCTTCGAGTTCGGTATTAATCGACACTCAGTCGTGCCTTATTCATATTCATAAGCATCTCAATCGTTAATACAATCCGCGTCAGAGGCAGGCGTTCATATTAATAAGAATGGCATGCATATGTACGATGTACGTCAGACATGGGCTTTCCCTGTCAGCTACACACGCATCCATCTACTCGTACATATTCACGACGGCGATCCACGCTTATAGTTCTTTGTCGAATTCAATCGAGCTTACGGGTTATAATACGGTTGTATTTCGAATGTTTCTTACATCGGGTTATAAATCTCCACGTAAAATATTAAGGTTTACTTCGCTTACCGATCACTCCGATTAGTATTATACCTGTAACACGTTGTATTCGTCAGGGTGTCAGTTTCACCATCGGTAAAGGTATTTCGACGCGGGAGCAAAACTGACTTCAAACTGAAAATAAAAGAGTCCTGATGTATAGCTAATACTAAACCAGACCTAAACAACATGGTCACTTCGACCCCATTGTATTTGTTTAACACATGATTGTCCAATAAATATCTCTTGGTCCTGTTAACTGTTTCACAACACCCCTGCTAATATAGCATTGTCACCCTAATACTTATGACCTAAACTCATGTAATACAGCCGTACTCTGGTCAGTTACTCTATTGTGTTTCCTATTGTTCTCTAATGTGAGTCCACAACCTTGTTATATTGTTCTATCTGTATGAGTTGACTATTGCTCTAGTATGCTAAACAACCCACCCTCACTTTGCATATCTTTTCATGCTATAGTATGTATTGTTTTCACCACCTCTATATAAAGAATGATTTCATAACCAAATGCAAATGCCATACCTGACGATGAAGTAAGTTGTACTTCGAAAGCTTGTAGCAATATACATAATGAACAAAGTCGCATTACTTGTCATTTCTTTATTAAGTTTCATCAAACCACTCTATAATCGAGTTTACAATGATATAAATACCAAGAAATTATTATGCTACATTTCAGTGCACAAGGATACGCATACCAAGTCATACGCTAACCATTTATTAGTCAAGCATCGCAAAATATACCACACTAAAACAACATGAACACTTTTCCAGCATCACGAAGTTATTTACACCACCATTATGGGTTGAACATTTCACTGTGACAAGGTTAAGCATACCAAGACAACGTGAACAAAACCATTGCACCAAACGAGTAACCCTGTCATACCAATATACCAATATCACAAAAATAACCTTGGCGAGACAAGAAATACCATGAAATACATCCAGTATCATGACAGTAACTCCATCAAAACAAGACGTACAATTTGCCAGCATCACGAAGCTAGCCATAAACGAGACGATATTTAATACTCCAGCATGGCTCATTTGTTCCCAGTTGAGGGCCAGCCGACTAAAATATTACCTATCTGTCTTCAGTTCCCATTAAGCTTTGACTAAAACCGAAATTCAGAATCTTCTACCAAATGGACATACTGGGATTCAGACGAACTGTTTCGTTCAAATCCATTTCCTCATACATGCAAATGGCAAGATGAATTTTAGATGTTTATGATTGCAAAACACAAACAAACCTTGTAAAGCTGGTTAGAATTCAGAATGAGCCCGGAGGCAAAGAATGCGAAAATGTAGAATATGTAATGATAATCCGCTACACTCAATGATTGAGCACATATCTTGTCGTCAGTAACCGCGAAGGACACGAGCAGACCAGTCAGTAGTGTTCTGAGGACAAAATATTAAGGAGACGGTATAAAGTTCATTTAAAAGTCAAAACAAACAACATTGGTAACAAAACAGAAAATTAATTTCTATCAATGGATAAGAATAACAATTATTTAATACGAAAGACAAAATAAATTACCAATCCACAGACCAAAGAAATTATAGCATAAACGACTGGTAATACCTTATTGTGCGTCATTATGTGAAAAAAGTTTGAAGGTGTTGCAAACATAGGTTTAGTACATGCATAACAGGACAACCCCGTGAGAGAGCGGGTGGGCCGTCGCCCTGCAGAATACTTACTCGGCTGCCTCAGTCGATCGTAAGAGGCGAGAAAAGAGGTTGCTTTCTGTTGCCCTGGTGTTCGCAAAGCTAAAGGGCAATGGGAATCAGTTTTGTTTGTGATGTTCTGTATTTATGTCCGTCATCATAAGTGTGAAATACCCTTGAGTACGACGTTAAACGCCAATCAAACAAACAAACAAACATAACTGGACATGTCCATATGGATAGTTTGTCCATTTAATAGTTACACTCTTCCGGCCGTCGCTTATTGATTAACGGGTCGTCTACTTTCTAAATCGACTTCCATGTACGGTCCACGATTTACAGTCCGTCTGTCAACCTTTAGCTACACAAGCGAGTCGCATGGAGCACATTTATAGTTAAGTTTCATCAGAAATACACCTTTACTTCAAGTAAATAAATCTAATATCGGTAAAGCAATTTTGTGATTTTCGAGGTTACATCACGATGTGACTTCTAGCTCGTCTTTACACCCATAAATGAGAGCAAAATCGGTAGACATTTCGCATCTATACCACTTGGCGATACCCTATTTTTTTGTATAATATGCATGGCACCTGCCGGCACTTTGTGAATATTAAGAATCGAGAGATTTTTTTTAAATCACCGATTTTAATAACTTTCCAACACTTAATAACCACGCATGTGTTTGGTTGTTATTGGATGTCTATCTATAGCAGACAAACGGAAAAGGTTCCATCAATATGATTGCCTAAACACATAGGAAATTATTCTTATTTTCCCCATACACTGTGTTTGTACTTTTGTTTGTGTTATCTATGAAATGAAATGAAATTCTTGTGCTTAGAGATAGGATTAGTAAGCGCACACGCTAACTACCAAGCCCCATCTCGACAGGCAAAAGTCAAACGGACGAAAGTATAACTCACGTTGTTGCATGGCCAAGAGATCCAAATGTTCGCACACGTCCATACAAGTGATTGTTGTGCTTCTCCAAGGACCTCATAGTTATCCCATGTTGTAAAGTGTCAGTTCCTACACCGAAAAAATCCGCCCAGAAAATCAGAATACAGGCCAACAAAACCAACAACCACATAGAATCATCTCTATACAGCCAAGTCCTATCTCTTAACCCTTGTTTCATTTGGGGAAAAGAGGAATTAAACGTGGATAAATTAGAGTCTGTAGAAAAGATGACACAGTGAGTTGCCAAAGATGGAGGGGACAAGAAAGCTATGGCAAATGCAAAGATTAAGAACAAAACTGTATAAGACACCGTGACTAATGTCATGTTTTGAAATCTTGACGTTAAATACGGTGTAGCTAGTCCTCCTACAAAACCACCAAGCGGTCGGAAAAACATACAAGTACCAATTTCTCCTGGGTTCAGTCCTAATTGCTTTAAATAAAGAGGTAAATAAGAGGCTAGTGTCCCAAGAGAAGCGAACAGGGCAAAAAAGCCACATTGATAAGGTATTAAGGATGCTGTTTGGGATGTATTCATGGCAGAACTTGGGCTCATCAAATCAAGTGAAATATCTCTCTTCTTATCGTCAGAGGTATGTCTTTCCTGGTGCACATTGTCAACGTGGTAACCGTTTATGTCCGACATCAAAAGTATCTCTGTGTCCAGTCCATACGTACAGAATTTCCAACCTAGACGAGAAGTCTATAGCCTAAAGGGTTTAATAAAAAAAAAAGACTTAACAATTAATTTATTAATATATTGGTTATTATTTTACCTAAAGCAAATATGGAATGCACAGATGAATATACATATAGTTAATAAAATAACTAAGATGTTATTTGTCCCTTACAATACCGGCAATAAAAGGGTAAATGAAAGCTACATGATTAACTTCTGTGAATTGGTGTATTTGATTTTTTTACCAAAATATAGGCCTACTGTCACGCGGCCTATTTTAAGGGACAATATATTATTTTCTTTTTTTAGTAATTACAAGATTTTGTTGAAAAATCGCCGTAGTAGCCACTAATGCAAAATTTCAACCACGGGAAAGTACCTGTCGAAGCATAACCTGTTTAATAAACCGCAACGAATTTATAAATAGTTTTCCTATTCAACATATATAATATTTTACCAGAATTAAACTCATATTTTTGTCCGAGTGCATTAGCATACGGGTTACAACTACACTCTTCAAACAAAGAAACGCAAAAGAGAATTTGAAAAAGTAGCTTATTGTTTTCAGACCGCACGACCAAATACACA
>JARFOD010145971.1:0-12802 GCA_031763545.1 Mopalia muscosa | reverse complement strand
TTCAAACTAAAATTACTACCGGTAATAAAACCGCAATAATGAGCTAGTATAGGTCATTTCACTTATGAGCTCAATTTGAGATGGAAACCGCCCTCGTTGTCACCGGCAACAAACAGAGGCAAGACAGGCCATTCACAACACGCACTACAGAGACACCGGAATAGTTCACAATGCTTATTTCGGTAGCAGCATAAAGGTGTCGCAAACAATCCGCCCCTTAAGTGACAAGATCAGCTGTATTCCACCTGATTTCAGTATTTTCCAGGCGTAATTTTAAAGAAATGTTCCCAAATGTTATTGTAGTCTCAAAGTAGTTCCCAACATCACAACCGACTGATGTCTAAATATTCTTTCTCCGATAGGCTGGCCAATAAAGTAGGAATATATATTTGTAAAGTGAGTGGGTGAGCGGGAGGGGGGGCTGGGGAGGGGGGTTAAATTTAATAACCTGTATAGATTATAAACTAGTGTTGAATTTTGTCGACGATGTGCAACTTTAAAAAACAGATTAGAGGAACATGATCAAAAACTCAATTAAACACCCAAATTAAAAATTATACCGAACTTCCATTGAACTTGTATTTGTATGACAACTTATCTTTAATATGAGTGCGACCCCACGGGTATGATTATATGACGATGATAAGTCCTGTTCATACATAATAAAGAGCAGTTGTTATCTAACTTATCCATAGTCAAGTAACCAGATTATCAAGTCTTAAACATAACACTGTTGTGAAACTGTGTTCACTTAGTCCCTACACCGAAACGTCGCACTCGTTGTAAAGATAATTCATCATTCATATACAAGTCTCAGATGTAACACTGTTGTCAAGCGAAACGTTCAAAAGCTGTGTCAACTTAGTCCCTACACCGAAACGTCGCACTCGTAGTAAAGATAAGTCATCATCCATATACAAGTCTCAGATGCAACACTGTTGTCAAGTGAAACGTTCAATAGCCCCCTTAACTTAGTCCCTACACCGAAACGTAGCACTCATACTATTAAAATATAAGTTATCATCTATATACAAGTATAAGATATTTTATTGTTGTCAAACGAAGCGCTAAAAAGGGGTGTTAGTACCTACACCAGAGCGTCGCACTCACTGTACAGATAAGTTATCACTCATATAAAAATCTAGACAGAACACTGAGGACAAATCGCAACGCTTAGTTGTTAACTTAGTACCTACACGTCGCACTCCTAGTTAAAATAAGTCATCACCCATATACAAGCCTACGGAACTCGGGGCTGTGGCAGCAGGCCCCGTGCTGCAATCGACTGAAATACTTGATATACACAAAAACATTTAATTGTTATAAACATGTAGCAAACACCATATTCGGCATAGATTTAGAGAAAATAAAACCACAAATGGGTTTTTAAAAGAAACGGAAACCAAGCGATGAATATGTCAGCTAAGATGAATCAGAATTGCAGGCGGCCTGTGACCGAGGAAAATACTTCTGTGTTTATACAGAGTCAAAACTTCACGATGGATGCAAAATATCCCAAGCAGCCTCAAGATTGTTTGTTTGTTTGATTGGGGTTTAATTTCATACTGAAGGGTATTTCACTTATATGATAACGGATTGTTTATTCCCCACTGTTCGTTGCTTAAATTCAGCACGGCGGAAAACAGATACGAAACCTCGTAAAACCCACCCATGCGATTGCTGGAGCCACACAAAGCAGCTTCGAGATGCTTCCAACTATATCTCTTTTAAAAAATGTGAAATTTTCGTTTTATAATAATGAAATACAAAACGCTAGAAGTGACATGAAATGGTCCGATGTTTTCACGGTGAAATATTATTTACACTTAACCACATCTTCCCGTTAGGCTTATGTCTGTTTATCTTGGCAGTGTTCGTCTGAGTATTGTTTTCAAACATAATCGGTTCGGCTAATTATCACACGCGTGTTCTTACAGGAATTACGTTAGCACTCGTCGGTTAACATCGGTTCACATACTCGTTGTTTTCCGCCGGTCATTTTCATTTGATTTCGTGTCATTCCGTGAAATATCTCACGAGGCTCGGGAATTCTACTTCTGTTGGAACTTGTCAAAGCCGGAAGTATGCCGTCTGTGTTTGTTGTTTGGTTCATATTATAACTCAGTGTTTAGAAAAGATGATAAATTGTATTTAAAATGAAAATGAATATTAAAATTCATCCGTCCATTTAATATATAATCATCCAGTTTATGTCTTCTTTTTTTTTTCTTAATTCTTAAAGTGATAAGCTATTCCTATTAACTAAATTATTAAACGCGATAAAGCAGAGAAAGACGCATGGAGAAAATTCTCCATTGTAAAATGTATCTATTTTCTAGATTAACATACGTCCATACTTTTGGCAGGCAAAATAACTCCCAGAAGCCCAAAAATCCAACACAGGATTGGCTTCTGAATAACCTATTACTTCGCTGAAACTTTTTGTACGGTATGCCAACCGTCATCGCTTATACTGAGCCTGAGGGGATGTTTTCTGTCAAACTGCGATGGAACCCTCGTTTGTCGTCGTAGTATATTTAACAGGCCAAATTAACATGATTAGCCGGTACAGATGTGTATCGCGTGTTACGATTGTATCAGTTTTAGCTACAACACGCTGCTCCTGTTATTGACGTACCCTAACAAGCTATCCCAATTATTATCCTATCTTCATCTGCTGTATGTCTAAATCCCGTTTGCACTCTATGCTCGTTGACCTCACTGAATAACACCCCAAAGGCAGATTTACGTTAAAAAATGTTACATAAGGCTTAAAAAGTTTACGATTGTTTTTATTATTTGTTTGTCCTCATGTCCTCTATTCATTGATTGATTTATTTATTTTTTTCTTTATTTATTCTTTCTTTCTTTCATTCGTTTATTCATTCATTCGTTCGTTTTTTTCTGTGTCGTTCTTTTATTCATATATTCATTCATTCATTCATTTTTTTATTTATTTATTCGTTCGTTCTCTCTTTCGTTTATTCATTTATTTTTATTTTTTGACGCGTTCATTCGTTTGTTTATTGTCATATATTCATTCATTAATTTATTAATTAATTGATTCCTGTTCTTATTTATTTTTTATTCGTTTTTTTCTGTCGTTCGTTTATTCAATCATTCATTTTTTAATTTTTTTATTGTATGCTTTCATTCATTCATTCGTATATCTATTCCTTCATTCGTTCATCCATCCATGCATTTTGCTATTTGTTCGACCTTTCTGTCTTTCGTTTAATCATTCACTCATGCTATGTATTTATTATTCATTCATTCATTCAATAATTTATCGACTCGCTCGTTCTATTAGTTTGTTTATAAAATAATGCATTTTTTTAAATTTACTTATATACACATATAACATTAAAGGACCCCTCACCATACCTATTCTGGTAAGATCATGTAAGAGCTTAATACTTCAATATGAAAAAAATAGATAAAAATTCTTCACAAATTAATTGAAAACATTTACCTTTCCAAGAAAAGCTGGCGAAGTAGTTTTTCTTAGGAAAGGTAAACTATGTATAGTTTAAGAAATTTGCCCTATATGCAGCTCTTTTATAAACGGATCACTGTCAAGCGTTTGAACAGGTGACATTTCAATCATGCCCATCTTTTAATTATGATATCCACGCTTCTATAAACAATGCGACAAATCGTTCTTAAAGTCATTCTCATTCTAATTCTTAGATTTACAAAAATGCATTTTATTGCAAAGATGTTAAAAATGTTAACTGGCTTAATCCGAATCGTAGTCAAATGTGGTTTGTCGGTTCTCCTTTCCCACGCGAAAACTTTGCACGGCCAATCTATCCAACAACAATAGGCTTTTGTTCCACAATTGTTTTATGAATCTCCCTTCTTCAATTCTATAACGACTGGGCTTAATGTTTCTTTTTGAGTTCATCATTTTTCCTTGGACTGTTTTTCAATTAACGTCCTTTTTTAATCTAGAGACCGGAATTAGTCCCATTAACGATCGGTAATTTTCGTGAGCAGCTCGTGGGAACCGCGAACGTGGTGATTCTCCACGCGCAGAAACATACCGAGCAAAGCGCGCGCACAATGGCCCTGGCTTTATTAAATAACATTTGCAGGTAAAGTGATCAATATGACGGTCGATAGGCAAATAAGCTATAGTCTATTCGAAGTTTTAATGGTCGTGCCATCTCGTCTCCCTCTTAGACTCACAATAGTCCTTGGCTAACGAAGATTTGCGAAGTTATTGAATTCTTAAGATACAGGCGTTTATTCTTAATAGAGAGTTATCGACTCTTGCTCGTTCTTTAATTGTTTGCATTAAGCGAGTAATGAAGACAGTCGGAAAAGACTTCGGGACAATGGCAGTGCTTAACGAAAGGAATTCCATCAGCGTTGTTTCCTATCAAAAATAATTTTCATTTTTTATTCATGCGTATTGTTAATTCTTTTGTGCGATATACGCGCCGAGTGGGCAGTTTTGAATGGGAGGGTTTGAATGCGGGCGATCTCTATTCAAAGTGACGTGCCGCATCCCCGCGATCTCTTGCATACTCCTATACTATAGCGCTCAAAACCACATTTCAAATACACATAGATGTCCTTAAAACCTTTCCTGTTTTGATTGATCGTGAGTTCCGATTTATCACATCAGCAAACATCTGATTCTTTGCCAGAAAGAATTTAATATATGTCATGCAGTAAACTATAGTCATTAGCTTTTAAATGCCATCTCTTTGATAAGAGAGATCTATATATTTTAACTCTGTGTGGTCACGTCATTTGTAGCACCTACTGCCCGGAAATTCATAGCCATGTTTGTTTGACTGGGGTTTTACGTCGCACTCAAGGGTATTTCACTTATATGACGACGGATTGTCCACTTAACACTGCAACTAGCCATATTACGATGGAAAACCTCGTAAAAACCTCGTAAAAACCACCCTGCGATTGCCGGAGCAACAACATGTGACTCGCTGATATACCTGATGATCGACATGTGGACTCGATCCCGTGAAAGGTAAATCGAAGCAGGCACACACTACCGCTAAGCCACTGCCGCGGGCCCCATAGCTTGTAGATGGATCTTAATTTTTTGTCATTTAAATCAAAAGATTATCAGATAAAACAAAGACCAATCGACATAAGTATTAGCTGTACACATGACATATGTTTATTTTTGAGTGTCAAAAGAAGAAATAAAGAGTTTTTGAAACATACGTCTTCAAAGTCGTTTCCCTCGATCAGGGCGCGTTAACTGATTTACTACCAGTGTTTTCTGTTGGAACGCAAGTTTCCAGGATTTAATTCCTGTATATTCGATGCTGAATCTGAATCTGGAATATATAAAGCTGTATAATTTCTTTATAACCACTTCTTGTTTTGTGGTAGAACCCAGCATTTCGATACAAATGCATGTATCGTCATCATCTTTAAATTGACTGGAAAGAAGAGAAGTTGTACTAGTATGAATGTAGCTTAATCAATTATCGTATTCACAGTGTGGAAAATAAGTATTTATAATAAAGTAGGTACAGGTGGTCAAAAATTAAATTACTACAACAATCTACCAACTGAGTTAGAGAGGCTCACGAAAGAATAAGTCCAGAATTTAAAATATTTATGTTCTATCACAAAACACGAAAATGATATAAGTTTGTTAACTCTTTTCTAACTGTCGTATAAAATTTCCATATATATTCATCTATTGGAATATTTTGTCCATATATGCTGTATATGTATATATTATTTCCGAATCTATGTTGTGCTCATTTATCCTCTATATTGACAACAAATATTCTCAGGCCCATAGTTTTCGTTTTAAAGAGAATATGTTATACCAATCACTTATCTTTTGATTGAAATTTTCTTTAAATATTTATTTCTTATAATCGACTATGCCTGTGTTATATGCTGCATTCTCTTTGCCGATAAATGCTGTTGTATAAAATATTAGACCTTCATTATTGGCCCATTCGCACTGGGCTTTAATCGATTTGTTAATCAATTTTATGATTGATTTATCCATGGTACGCTTCCCTTTGAGTTGATCTCTAACAATGTTTAATTGTTCGTGATTCTGGTAATTAGCCGTGTAGTAGTTTTACATTAAATACTTTTAAATCAAACAGTTTTTTATGTTTGCGTTTTTGTGTTGCGTATTTAATGTCGTACTCGAGAGTATTTCTCTTATATATGATACTTCCCATCACATTTATGAAAAGAATTTATTCACTCAAAACTTATTCTGGTTGCAGTATTTGAGTATATTTGTTCGCTCGGGCTTTAATATAGTACTCAAGAATATTTCAAATATATAGACGAAGTAAAATCGCAGCTAGCTTACCAGGTGGAAAACCGGACTTTAACGTCGCAAAGACCTAATATCGACCTACATGAGGAAGTCGTCGATTAAGTCTACTTGAAGCAATAACTTATATGACGACGGATTGTCCACTTCACACTGTTCCTTGCCTTATTAAGGTGGAAAACCGAGAGGAAAACTCGAATAACCACCCCCGCGATTGCCTGAGCCACATCTTGTGACACCCATATACCTAAATGTCGACAGACGGACTCAATGCCCCTGTAAACGTACATCGAAGTAGGTTTAGAAAGTGCACTAACCACTAAGCCACGGCCGCGGGCCTATACACTTTCAGAAATAATGGCAAAAACGGTTCTTTAGAAAAGATGGACCCACCTATATACAACCATTACGACAAAACGGTTCTTTGGTATAATAAGAAAGGGAGAAACACTTGGAACAGTTTCTGTAAGGGTTCCATACAGCGTCATAAAGGGTTCCACCAGAGCCATGGCTGAAGAACCATAAAGGGTTCCACCAGAGCCATGACTGAAGAACCATAAAGGGTTCCATTAGAGCCATATTATATGAGGGTGTTTTCAAGGCAGCCTTAAAGTATTATAGAATTAAAAGCAAAATAACTTCGTCAGGGATCTTAAAGTTGTGCTCGTACGTATCAATTATCTTCATATCCCCTGATTTAATTAGTTTGCCTAATATGCATAGTTAGTGTACTTACAAATACAATATATAAAAAATGACATTTCGGCTCCGTATTTAGGTATTTACCAAGCCATCGCCAGAAGAGCATAAAACTTAGTTCTCGTTTTTGGTAAATACGCTTTGAGCGTAGTTTTGTTAATGTCTTCATTGTACACAATGCCCGCGGTTAGCGAGTCGGACTACTGATCCTTCTTAGATGGATCGCTCACAGGGAGCAGCCTCCGGTATATAAGGGAGCCATAAAAAAAATCATTATATGGTAATCACGGGGGTGATTTTTTACGCAATATCTACCAGTTTTACGCGGTATATTTATGTAATGCATAATGAGAAAATGACAATCGGTTGTCAAATAAGCGAAATACCCTTGATTGCGACTTTGAAGGTCACACAAACAAACAAACAAATTTAAAGTTAATCGGATCATAATTTCCATTATATTCTTTTTATATACTCGTAAACAATATTTGTGATATTTATAATGCTCTTTGGTCGATTGTCTTATGTTTGCTTCAGCTGATGCGGGTTAAAGATTAAACTGTGGTATTAATATTATAGCATTAACTGCGACCATGTTAACCACAATACAGATCAAAGTAAATACCTGACAGTCAGGCTCAGGTAATTTAATCGAATTAAAGAATGCACGAAAATCGAAGGCATATCAATTTTGCCCTTGTTTAAATTAAGGCGGTTTTTTGATCTGTGAAAATGTGACCAAGTGCTTTCAGTGCCATATTTTTCGCGACAAAACTCTCCCACGAGGTTCGCGATGTTTCCTAGTTAGGACGCGGCCGATACCTGTTCGTCCGCAACACATCAAAGCCATGCCGCACAGCTATAGAGCGAATATCTCAACCGCGCGGCCGACAAGAACAGGACAAACAGTAAAGCATGCTGGCTTTGTTTAAACCATTTCATACCGCGTCCGCTTTATTATTTCTAATAGAACGCTTAAAGAAAATAAACTTTAAAATAAAAGCTGAGAAGTGAGGCGGGGTAGAGGATGAAAGGATAGATGGCCGGAGTTGTAATGGGGCAATCGAGGGCTGTACGGCCCCTGTTGAGTTTTCCCACGTCCTTTGTATATCTCAACTGGACATTAAATTCAGTCAGAAAACAAAGCCGTATAATATTCGTGTGTTGTTTACGTTTTTCTCCTTTCTTGCACTTATGAACCCTTGAGTCATTCATATCACAACTGCCTCTTACTTTACAAAAAATCTTCAACTTTTAATTCAGCAGCTCTTCCAATAAATAAAACTCAGCAAACGCATTAGCTTTAAAAATAAAACTTTTTAAAAAAAATTAAAAAACCTATGCGGCTGATTACTTGCTTTTTTACTTTATAATCTTTTCAGTTTTTTTTTTCTTTGTTTCACCAAGTCCATGATGGCTGTGCCTTGAACGTTAATAAATACGCCCGACAACGTCTCCGGGTCAAATAATATATATATAAAAATCGTAATTATAAGCTTAAATTTATCAAGCATATTTAATTGAACACATGGAGTAATACTGTGATCATGTTTTAATCTAAATGATTCAAAGTATATTTGTAAACTTCAAATACAAATTTTAATCAAAAGCAATAATTTTTCTTCGTTAATTCTTTAAATGGATAAATAGTTTTAGCAATAACTATAGCGTTTAACAGCGTAGGTATTCGTGAATTAAACACAGGTATACATAATTATGATTGTCTAAATTAAACAATAGCCTTCCGATAAGGATTCTATTCATATCATGTGCAATGCTTTATTTGCCACGTTGAACATTCATTTTCCAACAGATCACTGTCACTGCACATTTTATGGTCATTGAAGTGCAGCAAGTCTATGAGTAAGCCAGGTCCTTATAAGTGAAAAACCCTTAAGCGAAATTCCAAAAAGTGAAATACACTTAAGCGAAATTCCATGAAGTGAAATGCACTTAAGGACTTTCAGAGTTAAGTATTAATCAATATACGAACAAGGGCTTATTTTATTATCTAAAAACACATATTTTTAATTTAAAACAATAAAACACCTTAATACGTATTTCTACACTGTATAATTTCTCCGGCATTCCAATTCATTGGTTAAAAAATGAAGTTTAGATGAAAATGTTTTATGAGCAGATCGCCTAGTCGTCATTTGTTAAAAAATTACGATAAAATTTAATAAATTGTACAAAATGTACATATCATAGTTTTCATAAAGCTTCATGGTATATGTCATTGTAGATCTTACCAATAGGGGAATAAGTAAGCCTGAATGGAAGCTTTGTAATGTCACACAGGCACGCATTTTAAATACTTCTGTTTTCAATAAAATAACTATTAAAGGTCATTTTTACGGATTTTTTTTTTGTATCTTTTTCGGTATTTTACAAAAAATACAAAAATATGTTTAAATTCTTTGCTTTGCAAATCTCAGATACAAATAAAAGGATTACATGGACATAATTCAAAAAGACTTAAGCTCAGGTTGGTAAGGAAAAAAACAGATTCTGTTATTAATTTAAGCGAATGGTGGCTATTGAACAAATCCTTAGAAACATAGGGGAATTTTATTATAAACGTCATTATACAATTTTACAAATATATGTAAATAGTTTCAGTGAGAAAAAAAACAGCGACAGCCCTGTCCTGACTCAAGGCTGTCAAGATTTATTTATTCAAGAAGAACACTGAACGACTACACAATAGCCGAGTGTTAGAGTAAAATGGGGAGGTATCCTACCAACATCCCGAGGAAATTCACTGTGTCTATGTTTAAAAAACAATTTATTGAAGAATCCGAAAAGTGTTCGTAAGGGAACACAACTTTGGGACATATCATCGACCAAGCGTGTGCAACAAATCAGAACTTAACAATTTTATAATAGCACGCCATTAATATTTGAAAATAAAAACAAGTGTGACTTTTTTGTCCTCTGAAGAGTTACTGTGTTACTACTATACTCTGGCCTATATTTTGTGACAGGATGTCCGGTATATGAGACGCAATTAAAAAAAAAACGGATCAGTTTGCTTAAACGGAGATGTTAGAATTTCTCCTCAACGGACTGGCGTTTATAACAGCTCGACCACCTTGCTGATAAGATCTGGCTTCAATCTGGCTCTTGTAAAGACAAGCACGTGTGTTTCTTGATATGATACTAAGTAATGGTTTTATGAGCTTCCGTATATCATGGCTGTTTCAGCCGAGACCGCCCCCTCACTTTACAGTAGAAGCAAGTACGTAATCGTTTTATTTTAGATTAATGATTCCGCATGGAAACAGTTGTGGGGAACCTTGCCTGACACAATGACGTCATTTATGAGTTGTTGTCATAAAGTCACGTTCGACTGGTCTGGCATCGGTCCGCGCTCACGTGGGGATAGTTACCACGCGCTACCTTGGCAATCAATCTTCGTCTTGTTCCGTCAGAGTTCGGGCTCCTAATTGACATTGATAAGCATCAGACAGCTCATAGTTGCTCTGTGGTAACACAAGAAACGGGTTATAATCTAAAACAGGCTTTGCCCAAGAAATAGTTGAAAATAAAGTACAACTATCCGTTTTACTTCAAAACGAAATACTTTAATATGTCCAAAGTTCGTCACTCGGTTCCCTGAAGTAGCCGGCAACTTTTAGATGTAGACAAAGATCAATGTCACAATTTATCATTCTCAAGATTCAATGCATGCTGTGCGACTAAATTAAATTCCTTCTATAGTTTGTAATCATTTGACACGAGGGTCAAATATACACGTAAAACTTCCTCAGCCCTCATGTTTAGAAAATGCAACAATTTATTTCATCATACAGTTCACAGGTGAATTGCATCCCGAGTATTTATTACAACAGACTACTTATTTGAAAGCCTCGTGATAACCTCATCTCATCTGTAAAATAAAATATCTAAAAGCTAAGTGTCTGGTTTGTGTGTTCTATAAGACATTTGACATATGCTGTAACAACCTCAAATACTCAAACTTAGCCGAATGAATCGTCTTATATTCTGAACAGAAGGTTTCACTTTCTGTTGAGCCGATTTTGCGTTTAATTTGATAAAATATTATCGGGAGTTAAACTGGCAAAATATTCAAAGAGTGGTAAAGTCGTGAAGTGTTCGGTAAGATTAATTAATTGAAATATGTCTGGAAATAAGTCTTACCAATTAAGGATCAGATTAATAAAGTGAAATTATATTGAAAAACATTAATCATGATACTTAACAAGGGTCATATTAAAAAGTGAAATAATTTCGATAAAAATCAACAGTAAACTTAACATGGATGAAAGAGAAATTGTCAATGACAAAAGCATAATTTTGCTTGCTGATATAATCAGATTAAACTGCAAAAAAGTAGTTTTCACTACAATAAAATTTTATAGGATACCATGAAGAGACATAGCCTGTGGAGTCATCGTCATTAAAGTACACAGTCGTTATAAAATTAGCATATTAACCGTTTAAAAAGATTCCGAATTGATTCGGTAGTA
Source organism: Mopalia muscosa (assembly GCA_031763545.1). Taxonomy (NCBI): domain Eukaryota; kingdom Metazoa; phylum Mollusca; class Polyplacophora; order Chitonida; family Mopaliidae; genus Mopalia; species Mopalia muscosa. The sequence continues at coordinate 1,321 of JARFOD010145971.1, read as the reverse complement.
TATTAAACCAATGTTCATTACAAGTCTACGAAATTCAAGTTTTAAACTCTGCATCTGAATTTAAAGCAGAGCTATTACACAATTTAGTCCGGTTAAACGCTTGCCATTAAAATGTAAGCTGAGCTCGTAATTTTCTTTAAATATAAGGAATGTTGCTAGAAATACATGTTGTTTTATCTTCAAAGGCGAATATTTCTACCATGGTGGCATTTTGTAAGTGTGGCGGTTCACCGAAAACGTACCCCGGTTTTATTTGGCTTGGCAGTTATGATTGCAAACATACGATGTGTTGAATCCTTCTTCATCATTTAGCTTTGTTCCTTATCACTTTATATTAGTAAAAAAGCAAAAGTAACACAATCGTTGTTCAAGTTCAGTCCTAATTCGTAATTCGACATCGAGTACTTTATCCATTAGTTCCACTGATAATTTTAATATAGTACACAAGTAGGCCAACTCCAAAGATTGAATGATTCATGTAGGCTAGACTGAATATTTCGGCTTCATTTTGCCATCGCCAGCAGTGAACATGACGCCGACATATTCAGTCAAATTGAATCTGTCATTCTTCGGAGTTGCACTACTTGAGTACTTTATATAGCATAAGCTACCTTCAGCCTGTAGCAGACTTGTATTTACCATCTTGTAGGACAATATTTCATCGTACGTAAGTAATATGTTAATGACAAAACATGGCTGATTGACTGTTTTGTCTGTGACTACAATTAAACTTAAGATGTAAAAGCTTACTATTCACAAACGTATACATAATTCTCAAATACCGCTCGAGGTCTAGCTCTTTCTTTTATATCCCTGGTTGGGTTATATACATGTTGCCGCTTTTTAGTCTGTTGTTTATTTGTGAAATCTTAATATAGGGAATTGTGGGGAAAAAAAAACAATGAAACCATGTTAGATATCATAAATTGTCCGACTAGCCGTTTGGTTAGCGAACTTTAAGTTAAGTTTAAAAAAAAAAGGAGAGGATTTTGTCATTACCGACTCAGACTTCCTTAGTGGGAATCTAAAAAAAAATGAAGGTACAAAGGAGAAAGAGTGTGTGAGATGAGGGACGGGGTTGGAGAAGAGGACACAAATTTTGGCTGACGATAGGTTTAATCGGAGGAATTTGGTCGCGTATTCTATAAATGAGTAGATCTGGGTGTAAATTCAGTTTGGTTCATTCGTGTGTTCTAACCAAAGAAATATAAGTATGATAAAGTAACAGGTAAAGTAAGTAAAGTAAGTAAAGTATAAGTAATATTATATCAATTGTAAATCTCCGTATGCATTGCGATGAGACTATGACTTTTTTTGGGGG
>JARFOD010145960.1:0-12806 GCA_031763545.1 Mopalia muscosa | reverse complement strand
GTCTGGGCGAGCTGTTAACAATGACATGCATCTATGATATAAACAAAGATTATGTTGGGCGAGACGTCGGCTTATATTAATGTATGTGTAATTGCGCTCTCGCGCTGGTTAACAAATAGCATCTTGTGTTCCTCTCGCCTACCTGTCCGTGGAAAAAACGTAGTTTATATATCTGCCGTTATTAGCGCTGGCATCAATACAGCTGTAAAAGCGGTTGTCTAGTTGCTCGAAAGGCTATTAGTAGAAAAGACCAGATTAAATCTGTTACACGGGATTAGAGATAGACCTTCAAATTGGCGTGAAGTCATCAAAAACAGTATTAAATTTAACAGTACATCGAGAAGCCGACCTCTTAAATTCGTGAGCGGTATGTACAGTGAAGAAAGATCAGCAGTACAATGTGTTATTAACTAACCAGGGCGCTGTTGGCATATCCCTAGGGTAAAGTCGTCTGATCCATGGCGGTAAATAATGGTGGAATAAATTTTTGCCAAAGAAGAAGGTCAAACGCTTCAACAAAAACTTACATCAAAGCAAATTTGTGGTCTCTTTTTTCGACATCAGATATTGACGACACGATTATTTTACCTAGTAGATAATAATACTTAGACAATGTGTGACGTCACGGACACGTGACTACATAACAGACCGAGGTGTTCTGCAGCCTCATTTATCAGGCGTATACTACTTTGTGTATATTCGTTGAGATAACAAAAGACATTAACATTTCCAATCTGAGCCAGCTTTCTAATAAGAAACCCATTGCATTGTGCCAAAACAGACACTATACCTGTAAACTGCGGTATGTGCCATTTGAAGGCTACTTCTGTTGTAAGATCGGACTAGACATAAATCTTCATTATCACCATCACGGAATGTTTATCTTTGGTTTTGGCTTTACGGCAATTTAATTTTTATGTCATCTCTTCACCTAGACCTATTATTGTATATAGTGATCACAATCCTATCACGTTTTTACATAAATAAAAAGGTAAAAATCAATTATTGAGGTGGAGTTTGATGTTACAAGATTTTTATCTTGATATAAGACATAAAAGGCAAGGATAGGGTTATTGCACATTGTTTGTCAAGAGTTTAATATCTTTGATATAAGTCAAGATCAGTTTTGCAAATACAAGTATAAATAAATATATGTATTTGGTTATTTTACTATTATGTAAATATATTGTGAAAACATTGTTGATAATGTACATTTATATTAATCGGAAGATATAGATGCATACTGTGTATAAAATTAAGTTAGAAAGAAAGTTTCCTTTGTCAACTTTCTTTGTTTTTGAAGGGGAAGTATGTCATATACATGTACATATAATATCAAGCATTTGTTGATTTTTTTTAAGTCATAGCCTATCAAGACCCAGGTCTCCTAGGCCAGTGTATATTGTTGCAATATTGTTGAAGTCGCTACAAAGCAAGCCTCAGTGACCAGTGTCAATTGTTGTAAAAAAAAAAAGTCGTTTATGTACTTTTGTCTTAGTGAAGGCGTTGGTATAACCAGACAGCACCCATTCACTCATTAAGTGCAATAATCATTGTTGAAGAAATGGACGCAGGTAATTGGAGGACGTTCACTGTTGCCTTGTTGCTTTCTTTGTTTAAGAGGAACAGAAAGCCGATATATTTGTGATGTATTTGCATTGTCCTGTGAGTGTCCTGTATTTGTCCTTTTTATGTATTCGTTTTTAACCTGTGGTGTCAAGTGGGGGGTGGGCGAGGAGGGGGGGGGAGGGGTGCTTCACCCATTCTGCTGGTACACTGTCATGTGAGTGAACTAACCTTAAATACGGTATGAATCCCAAATCAAACAAACAACACAATATTGTCTGAAATGATTTACTCCCAAAGTCTTCTCACCTATTTATTGCTGCTGAGGAAGATTTAGTTGTAGATGAAGCCAGGTTTACTGCTTTACAAAATGACACAGGAGTATATTCACCGGTCAGCTTACATTAACACAGTACACAAACGACTTAATTTAAAATCAATTTGATATTGGTCTGGGCGAGCTGTTAACAATGACATGCATCTATGATATAAACAAAGATTATGTTGGGCGAGACGTCGGCTTATATAAATTTAGGCGTAATTGCGCTCTCGCGCTGGTTAACAAATAGCATTTTGTGTTCCTCTCACCTACCTGTCCGTGGAAAAAAATGTAGTTTATATATATCTGCCGTTATTAGCGCTGGCACTAATACAGCTGTAAAAGCGGTTGTCAATTTGTGTCCGGCTTGTGCACAAGTGGTGTTATGGCTTCCAAACCCTTTCTCGCATTAGTAATTGACTGGGGAAATTCTGCACTCAACGGAATGGAAACATTTCTAAACCCGCTTAGACGGAGATGACGCTTATTTAAGAAATGTGTTGTTTTTTTTGTGTCCACGAGTGTTTTTAATGGGCCGGCAGCAGGGAGCTTCCGGTTCTCCCGGACAAAGCATTGAAGACTCCGATCCTTACATGGCATTCGAGACCATCATAGCTAAGACGACGAGTTGGAAAGAGGGAACAAAGCGAAGCTCTTTGACCGAGTAATCCAAAGGCCTGATGTCACAGGGCTGAACAGGGATGGATGTGGTTTCACTTCCAATAGATGAGCATTTGCTTCCAGCACGGAAATAAATGTGTTTGACTTACATCCCTTTAACGGAAGGCCAACACTCTACTGCAAACTTTGAATTGCAGTTTATGCTGACAGATAAATCTTCATTCCACACTAAAGAGTTGCTGAGAATTTCGGAAATTCGCCACAATGTGATAAACTCACTATACAAGCATGTAAGAACATGTTAGAGGTACCTACCTACAAGAGCGAATATTAATAATAATATATAATAATGATATCAGCTACCTTCCGGAATTAGGTATATATCCTGTTTCAATCAAAAATCAATGCATGACAAAGTTCTGGTTAAAACTAAATATGGCCGATTAAAAAGTCTTGTTTATGACGCGTTTATTGAAGACAAATCATTTTCATGGGTAGGCTGAATCCCTGCAGACCTGTACATACTAAATATTTGAACATAATTTAATCCTTTTACTACCCTTTTCTGAGCCAGTGCCTCTGATGAAATGAAAATGAGAACCTATGGAATTATTAAACCTACTATTTCTTTATCTGATTACCCTATTTACATACGCAATAAAAAACACAAGATTGCAAGATCCGCTGAAGAACCCATCTTATAACAATATTTCCTTTATATTAACCGATCTAAAGCAACCCAGTCTACAGGGAAATATGATCACATCTGACATCAGACATTCAAAGTGCACGTGGTGAGACAACCTGGTGACATTTCTCACTGCAGAAACATAAATCTGGCTTTATTCTATAAAAAAAAATCATTTACAACCCACTGCGCATACATAAAAAAGTACAACGTTAAACACGAATCAATGCTGTAAAGCCATTTGAACTGTATTAGATTTGAAGCGTAGGATTAAACTCTACCAGAACAATTCGTGAACGTGTGAGACCTCGAACTAACACACAAGTTGACTTAATCGTCATGTTACACATTTGGCGCCGTGCCAAATTGGCAATTGATAAGCCTTTTTGTTATGTTTGTTAACAAGTGATAAGAAACGCTTTTTATAGCGTTTACACGTCAGTAACACAACCAGCTCTGAAACTTAAATATCCAGATTTAGTCTGAGTCATTCAGCTAAATGAAGCCATTTTGTCATAAAAGAAAAGACGTATAGTATTTTATAGCTAATGTTGAGGATAATTTTTTATCTATTTATTTATTTATTTATGAATTGTTGGATGTTTGACGTCGTATACTGAGGCTTTTTACTTCGGTAATGACAGCACTTTAGAGTGTTTGTTAGAAATCCATGGCACAACGTCCTGGAAAATATCCCCAATCATCGATAACGGTTAGTTTGAAACCCTTAGGGTCCAGGGGATCCAAAACGTAGTAGTCTCTAACACCAATTTTAAAAGCTAACAATGGATCTGACAAACCTTTGGCGTGTGTGACGTCCATTAACTAACTGTCTGGTACTAGTTGCTTGAAAGACTATTAGTAGCCAACACCAAATTAAATCGCTTATATACCGCATTAGAGATAGACTTTCAAATTGGCGTGAAGTCATCTAATAGAGTATTATATTTAAAAGTACATCTAGCAGCCGACCTCTCGAATTCGTGAGCGGTATATACAATTGAAGAAAGATCGACAGTACAATGTGTTATTAACTAAACCAGTGCGCTGTTGGCATATCCGTAGGGTAAAGACGCCTTATCAATGGGGGTAAATAATGGTGGAATACTTTTTTCCCAAAGAAGTAGGTCAAAAGCATTCACCAAAAACTTACATCAAAGCAAATTTCGGCATCAGATATTGACGACATAATTATTTTACCTAGAAGATAATAGTAATTAGACAGGTTGTGACGTCACGGACACGTGACTACATTACAGTCTGAGGTGTTCTCAGCTGCCTCATTTTCAGGCGTGTACTATTAATTGTGCATATTCTTTGGGGTCACAAAAAAACATTAACATTTCCAATCCTAGCCAGACAGTCCAATAAGAGACCCATAACAGTGTCCCAAGACAGACACTTTGTATCTGTAAGCTGCGGTATGTGCCATTTGAAGGCTACTTCTGTGTAAGATCGGGCTTAATCCAGCCTTAAATCTTCATTATCACCATCATCCGGACAATTCATAGACTGAAAGTTTCAACAAGAACCTTATTCAAGAACGTTTTTCTTTAGACTTGTAACAGCATGTCAGAACATTTTTCGACTCGTTCCGTACTGTTACAGATGTTTCGGAGGTGATACAGGCAATAATATTACACAAATATGTTTAGCGTTAGCCGCCCGATGTTTTGTGCGCATGCGTGGGAATGAACCAAATTAATCTGCGGATTTGTACCCAAAAGCATGCCAAGCAAGCCCGATAAAAGTGATGCAAATTTTACCATTTGTTAGCAATTTACTAACCATGTGACTCCATTTACGCAATCATAACAACACAGGAGTAGCTCATTCCAAAATATACTTCCTATGTGGAGACAATGACTCTAACAAACACTCGGGCCATCTTGTTGTGGACTTCTTTTATTTGTTGGTCTGTGGCACACGTCGCCCCCAGATATTGGCGAAATTAATGTACGATGGCCTTGCATATCGTACGAGAGTTGTCTTAGTCTCGTCTGGGATATAGTATAGTATATAGTATAGTATACTATATCCTAGGTCTCGTCCGCTATATTAAAAAACGGAAACAGTAGGCCTATGATCGGTATAACGTATTTCAGATACCTTTTCGTCGAAATAAATGCTGATTGACTGATTGGTGCTTTACGCCGTGTTAAAGGGTATTTCACTTATATGTCCTTCGTGTATTTCACTGATATGACTTTCGTGTATTTCAACAAAATTGACACTGGCACAACCAAGATGTGAAGCGTTTCCATTATGTTGGAAAGTTAATTTTCCTCCAGTGCTAAGTTAAGACAGCACTGCTACTCGTCAAACAAACTGCCCTTAGCAAGACGGCTGAAATAAAAGGCCATTCGGCGCTTATGTTTATTATAAACTATATTCGACGCTAAACAAAATATGTTGTTGTTGTTGTTGTTGTTTAACTTTATTGACATGTTAATATGGGGCGTAAGACCACCATTATTGACTTCCGTTTTGTCAGCGTCGAATATAGTCATGGAAATTTAGTTTTTGGTGGAGTATTTGGTATTGATGTGAAGTAATTGTGAGCAGGTTTCTGGTCAGTGGAATATTATAGCCTAAATAGGTCACATTTGGTGTATTTATCACAATTTGATGGAGGGTTGATTGGGTTGTTGTTTAAATTCTGAAGGTAGCTTGATAGCCCCTATGACACTCCAGGGCTTCCATCTCGAAATTTCTACGGTCATGATCTGTAAAGGTTTTAACTCGAAACTCCAAAAGGTGCCAGGGGTTTTGGCTTAACGAAAGTTTGGGAGGGAGCTGTGGGTCCAAACGTTAACATTACGGTTTATGGCAAATTAATGGTGGTCTTGCGCCCTATCGCCTCGTAGCTTGACCAGACCATAGATATGTGCGCAGAGATAGGTCCAATGGGAGAAGTATCAGTTTAAAACGACAACGCCTACAACAACACATAACCTTGATACTAAGTAAGTCAGACAGAATTCAGATTTTTCTCCATATTATGTAATAGAAAGTAATTAATTACGTTTGTTTTGTGTTTATCCTGCATACACCTTGATCATATGGGGATATAAGAAAAAAAATGTCCTAGGGATATATAAAACAAAACAATTTTAAAGTCCTGTGACTATGACCTGCAAGTGATGATTTCTGTGTCTTTTAGAAAGTGAAGACCAACAGTATTTTCGCTATTTTGGTATAACACTTTCTTAGTTTGACCAGATTCTAATTCAAACTTAGAAAGTTTTATCTCAAAATAAGGAAAATACTGTATGACCCGCGACAGTTTCAAAGAATAAAGGACGCAAATAATTCTTAACACTTTTGGAGGCTCGTCTAATTTTAAAATTATCTGGGTAAACAGAGGAAGCATATTAATGTGTTATTGTCAGGCCGTTAAAAAGACCACGGAATACGAAGAACCAGTATGTAATGATTGACCCCCAGTTTATTGGGGAAGCTATTATATAATACTTACAGAATAGACCGAAACATGGATTATCAAAATATTGCAGCGATTACGTAAAAGCTATGCCTACCGATGTTTAAAATGGGAACATCCGAATGACATCGGATCATTTTATTTTTGTAATAGGGGTGTTCGCTGGTAATTTATTGTTGACACAAATCGTTTGGTATGTTGAATAAATTGTTTTTAATTCATGTGCAAGTTTTATAATAGAAATTAATTCTAATTACCCATCGTATTATGGTTAGGATAACGCATGGCTGAGGGGAGGAGTCCAATATGTGTGAACTCTATATACCATGGTTGTCCATCATGTATTTCTTGAATGAAGACTTTGTCTTGGGCTTTGAGACGAAGGACCTGTGTGATAAAATCACAGGACCAACAGTGACACACTGCTCTGGTGATTGGATTTCAGTGACTCACAATTACAGCTGTATTGTTATCCATTTCTGCTTTCAGACTTAAAAAGCATTCAAAACATCTTTTTATTTAACTCGTGATTGTCTGATTGGTCAATGTATCACATACTCTTGATAAATCGTTCCACTATAAGGGACAGGTAAATTCAATAAAACTGACTTACTGCACCGTGAGAAAATGTTTGACAAATTGTTGTAACATGCCACTCTGATCAAACAAAGAGCGGGAAATTTAATTCCTGGCCACTGAGTCTTCGGACTGTTAAATTTTGGGATCAAAGAAGATGTACACAATCTGAGGAAAAAGAAAAATTGCAAACATTGGACCAAAGATAGCACCGAAAGGTTTACCAGAATGGGTCGCAATTTGACCCCGAAATCGACAGTTCATGCTGAAAATCGTGTTGACCTATTTTTTCGGCTGTACACATTATTGACTAAAGGCTGAAAAAGTTTCGGCGATGATTCTCGAATCATTGATCTTAAACTGAACTATAAAAAAACGAAATGATTTGTTTTAGCCGTGAGAACACCGACAAGTCTTCGTTTTCTGGTTAATGCTTGCTCGTGTGAACAAGTGTGTGTGCAAAACCCCATTATTGATAATCAAAGCTTCAGTTGAAGCTTTGTTTCGTGTACCATTAAATTGAGTTTACTTACGTGAATCATCTCGAGCGGCTGCTTGTTTGATGCTTGATGCATGCGTCAAGAGAAGAGCGTATGATTTGATCTAATTATCAATACGGTTTAATTGATTATTAGTTTCTTTATGCTGGGCTAGGCAAAATGCTGTAGAATCATGGGTATGTTGAACGTCTGATAAATACACTACCTTACATTTAAACCTGTGAAGGTCAACACTCGAAGAACTTCTTGGGCAACTGGCGATGACCTAACACATCCAAATATATAGGTAGGACACCGTCTATATATAGATATATGCAATAAGTCCAGTTCCAACAAATTCTGTCCACATTACATCCAGCATTCAACCAGACAACATCCACCTTCACACCTGTCCTCTGGCTAGGTTCAGCTAGCTTAGATGCGTGTGGGGGGATATGGGGTATAAATGGTGTCTTTTCTGAGCCCTACAGAAGTACTTACTTTCCAACAGTATCAAATCACCTCGGTTTTTGGGGTTGTGCTATTGTCAATTATTGTTCAAATACACTGCCGACATAAGGGTATTTCAATTTAAGTGAAATATACCATTAAAAAGGCGTAAAACACCAATCAAAATCCAACTTCATCCGTCCACTGACTAAATCTTGCTCAAGGTGTACATTTGTTCACTCGGTTTTTATCAAATCCAACAAATATACAATACTGGAGGAGTATTTTGTAACATTTCATTTAGCCCTGTATGTCCTGAAACTCTCTCATGTCTCTTCGGTCTTTTCAATGTATACTTACATTTAACGGAAAATATTTCATAAACGTACAGGTTGAAGCGTTCGTATCTTTCACGGATAGTGTTTGGCATAGTTTTGGAAAAGTCATTTGTATTGGTTTGGCCCAAACGTAAGTCGATTCTTTTATGTATTCTTGATGTTAATTCACATATATGACGACGCCAGGCATTTGGAAGAGATACAACGAACTACTCCGCTAACAACACGCACAAGAATAGACAACCACATAACGTAACCCAATGATTTCCCGAACAGATCAATTCCATACATGAGTTTACAGTAGAATAAACACCGCCTACTTCCGTTTGGAAATAAACACACGAAAACTTAACACAAGATTCAATGCTCACAAAACTAAAGTTGTGTCCTACCATTAACGTTAAAAACTCTACTCGAAGTCGTCTATCTTGTTGGGAGTAAGAGGGGAGAGGATTATACTTTATCGTTGGGAAGTACAACAATTTTCATAAAAGAATCATTTTGTTTTGTTGGTTTTTGTCTTTTTTTGCATATTTATGAATGCTAAATGTCCCGCGACAAGAAATAAAATGGGAGTCTAAAACGATTGTCTGTTTATCTCGCAATAAAATGTTAAATTTTAAAAACAAAAAAAAAAGAAGCTATGGTCTGCGAGAACACCGCAATTGTTCTTTTCAACACAAAATAATAACTGTCAAATAAAGTACGTTTTCCATACTCAAGACGATGTGGAAACAGTCAGCAGTAAACGCTAGGGTGTACATATGTGTGATTTGTTTTGCTCAACATTGCTTGTATGGACTAATTTTACTTTTCGATTGTCGTGTATGCTTTAACCACGTTGAATATGAGATAAATTAAATGAAGTCTTTAAACTGACAGCACTCATTGTGCTAGTGGTTAACAAGACAGCCTTGTGATCAGCCCTGTCAAGTTGGATTTTGGTTCCATTGATTAAGGTGGCAAGATTCCGGTTCTCCCAAACCTGACCTATTTCCCGGGGCGAAACCCAGAGATCGATGGCCCTGGAAATGGAGTTGTCATACCAAGTCTCATCTGGGTATTGAGCTTTCTCCTTGGTCAATGCCAAATATGAGGCATATCTCCACAAGGGGAACGTTTGAGCACCTGTCAGTTATAGTGATACAACAATAATATAAACTTGTGTTAAACTGTAAATACTGTATAGGTTATATAATTATACACTGTTCACTGGAGCATTTGACCTTGTTTAGTTAACTACTTTATACTGGTAAATAGTTTCTACCTCTCCTATTTTTCTTTCGTCAATTTACAACTGATGACGATACATGCATATGTATCGAAACGTTGTGTTCTATCCCAAAACAAGAAGTGGTTATCCAGAAATTGTATAATTATGTCAATACTGTATCTGGATATTCCGGGATAAAGCATTTTCGACATTTTATTTTTTGCAGGAGAAGTCAGTCAACCGATCTTTTATTTAAAAATAAACTGGAATCTTGGGAGGGCATGATTTGCTATACCAACCATAAAACTACCAATCGCCACTGCTTACAATGACCACACGCCGCACAACTTGCGATTTATACGCCACAAAGATGCCAGCCAAAAGAATACATAGAATTTCAATGAATACGGATTAGAAGCCTTACAGAATATAGGTCAAAGAAGACCTACTTAAACAACCGATGGTGACCAAAAACACGTACTTGCTTTGAATAAATCTTGCCAGAAAACGGAAACGTGGAAATAAGACTGATAAATTCTCTCCACATCAAAGCTGGTAACACAGACAAAGATATGTACAGTGTTGCCAATACGTTCCCCTGATTTCGTCACTAAATCGCCCTCGTGGTGTAGTTTCATTCACGAAGATATCAGCTTATGGCGCTTTATGCAGATGATGGATACACTCTTGATGGAAATAATTGTTCTTTGAGGGCTCTTAACAAAACAGGATGGTTCTATGTGGAACCATCACAACAAAAATGGTTCTTTGATGTACGAAGAAAGGGAGAAATACTTGGAACAGCTGTTGTGCGGATTCCATACAGAACCATAAAGAGTTCCTCCAGAGCCATGACTGAAACACGTTAAAGAGTTCCATTAGTCCATTAGGGTACGCATATTTTGCTTCAATTCTATTATTTATTTATATAAATCCAACAGAATCCAACAAGTGTCAACAATAAAAAAATATATATATATTGATTGGTGTTTTCCGAAAACGCTAATATCATATCATGTGCAGAATTGGATCGAACGTAGCTGCTGCGAAGTGTTCTTGTTGAAATCTGTCGTGAATCAGCCAGTAATTCCTGGAGTTAAAAACATATTTGAGAAATCGGTAGAATTTTGACACTGTTTGTGGGATAGCATTGCAATGGTTGTTGGGGTAATGTTGTTTGGAGGCATTTTGAAGTCGCATTGGGGTTGAGTTGTTGAGATTAAGTCTTCTTGTTAAATTACAGCCTAATTCAAACTCTAAGCAAAAGTCATTGATGTAAATGGATGCCATTGCTTCTTTTGAACCTCCCTTTCCTTTGAGCTTAGCATTGCTGTCTTAACTTAGCATTAACTTTCAAACTTATCAAACACTTCACAATTAATGGTTGTGCCGATGTCAATTATTGTTGAAATACACCGCTGTTTTAGGTGACACACCTTTGACCATAGCCCTAGATGACGTCTTACCCTCCCCATTTTCTTAAGGCCATTGTATATATTGTGTATCAATGTTATAACGGAATGTTCTACATTTCGATTGGAACGTGTGACCTGCACTGCATTGCTTTCAATGCGGTCGTTAAATAAAACCTTCATTGATACGTTGATACCTGACATATACCATAGCCTAAAGACAATGGGGAAGGTAAGACGTCATTTAGGGCTACCTTGAACCACAGCGTTGACAACAATGAATCAGTCGATCTTGGGGGATCGCTTTATTGAAAAAACTATCGTATTTAAATACTAAATGAAATCTGTCTGATCTCCGCGAAATTGTAAATGGCTTGAACACAGGTTTTTATTGATATATTTTGAGTCAAAACTCTACGGAAACAGTATCATTATTATACTTGAATAACAACCGGTTCCTTCCCTTAGAAAATATGTATTTCCACTCAAATGACCAACGAGAATGAAAATCAAGCCATTTGTTCAGCTTTAAAGAGAAACCAATGAAACACAAAATATTGAAATTCACTTTATAAAATTATCTGAAAAGTACAAGTTGCTTTTTTAATAAATCTTACTTTGTTTATCGGTGTTTAACTACTCACGATTTATGACGGTGTGACAGTCCAATGTGTTGAGGAAATCACCCCCGAAGATACGGACAACAAACAATACAAAGACTATCACAAGACGCAATAAATGCTTCAAATACAGATCGACTTTGTGTCACCTGTGAAATATGAATCCCCCCTACATCCAACAGAACGCTTCCAATCGCTAGAACAAAATATTAAAATTAACTACAACACACTTTGGACATTGATGTATTATAATTGCCCACTTTGGCGTATTTAATCACACCTACCTATTGCATTTTTTATTTTATTACGTTCCGGAGGCAGCCTGTTAATAACCAATTAAAAACGAAGCATCAATATGTGCGTTTGAGGTTTCACGTCGTACTTAATGGCTTTCCACTTATATGACGGCGAATTGTCCAGTTCTAAAGCTGCTCAATTTTAATACGGTGGAAGACATCTGGTAAAAAAAAAAACTCCCGCGATTGTCCAGGCCTACATCGTTTGACTCACTGATATATCGGAGGTCAACAGGACTCGAACCTGTGAGCAGTACGCCGGAAGACGGTCAGTTAGCCGATTCACTGAACCACGGCTGCGGGCACAAACATTAAGTATCGGTTTATTTGTTTTATTGTTCTACTCCACACGAGGGGTCATTTCTCTTTTATGAATGGGTGCCAAATCAATGCATAAGGCAAATCCCCCCCCCCCCCCCAAGGACAAACTCAACATTAATTGCAGAAGGCATCATCTTTTTTTCTTTTTCTTTTTTACCTTTATTACACCCAGACCGCATTTCACGGTATATGGGGACAAAATACAATAATACAGAGCATATATATGACCGACAATGTGGTTATACAATTAGAACAATGTTATGATCAGACTGCCAGAAGGGAAATACATATCATACAAAAACTATAACATCAAGTGCTGCTAAGGGCATTGAATACTTTATAGATTAGGTTACACATTTTTACTAATCTTGGTTTGAAGGTGCAACTGAATAAGTCACTTAGTTTGAAAATGTTTGGATTGTTACAATAATATGGAGGTAGTAACCGCTGTCTTGTTTGATCAAA
>JARFOD010145949.1:0-12806 GCA_031763545.1 Mopalia muscosa | reverse complement strand
GCGCGCCACTACTTTGCATAATTTAAGTCAGCAGTTCAATTAATGATAAATAAGTATTGACTTAATGTTTAAGTGATAATACGTGTGTTTATAATATAAGCAGATACTGCCTTAAACACTTTGTCGCAACATGTATTCGGGTTTAAGATGTTGTCTATATTAGGCATCGCTATGCCAACACACAATAAGCGGTTGAAAATAATATCACGAGACACACTATAACGGGAGCACTGTAACAGGAAATGTTCAATTGTGCCAGGGACTAAACACCGGTCACAATTACCGGCTGGATGTTTATTTATTCTGTGTAAATAAGAATTTACCGGAAAGTGACCGGACAACAGACGAAACAATACAGCCTCGCCTTTTCGAAAAAGAGCAGAGGATGAAAACTTTGTGCAAACCACTGAGGGTTGGAAACGATAAAAAAGCTCGACCAGTTACAGAAGCATCCCATCTATCCTGCCATAAAGAAACACAATGGGATTTGACCAGAGAAAATGATTCAGCTACAGACAAACCTATCTCCCAGTTAATCTGAGGCAACGTCAGAGATGGTTTGGCTAATTGGTCAGCCCACTCATTTCCCGGTACACCTGAATGGCCTGGAACCCAGGCAAAATACACACTAATATTTTCGAAGGATAGCGAGGTAATTGTATATAGTATTTCACATATTACTGAACATTTACAAGAACATGTGAAGTTTTTAATAGCTTGTAAGGCGCTTAAACAATCCGAAAAAAACAACTGCTTGATTCTATCTGACAACTGCTGGCAAACGCCAAAATTTATAGGGTCCAGAGGAGACCTCTCAGCCAATCAGAAACGTCGTATGCACTGTCCACAAATATTCAATGGACTACTTCTACAATAAAACATTTAATTCCAAATGATTGAGGAAAAACACAAGGGAGCTCCAAAAAGGGGGGCGTTTTTGCTCTAGTTTCCGCTAGAAAAGTTTGCAGTGTGTAGCATGTGATTTGAAAAAAAGCTATTAAAGTCTATGGAAATTGAATCCTTTAACAGTCAACTTAATCTTGCACATTATTTTTCAACAATTCAAATCAAATTTTGCTAAATTACGTTATAAGTGAAAGCTACAAAATCAATGTTGATTGACTTCGTAGGAGTGCGTAGGAATTCACGAAACATAGTTCCGTCCAAAAATACAAATTTATACAGTTTCGCAAACAGTTTTGCATCAAATTATTATTATAATCAATCAAAGCAACACAAATGTATACACAGAATTATGGTTCAAGTGCACAAGCAATTTAAATGAGGTATTTACATCGCTAAAAATGCAGCCAATGCATTTACAATGTTAAAAGGTATCATACTGCCGCGGCGATCCAGCTGTCAAAACAAACATTCCTTAAAAATGAATATCAGTGCATAAGTGCCTCACAATGTTTTACCCATGGTAACTAACACAGTTTGTAACAGTAAGTCAAGCATTTTTATCAATAGAATCGATCTCCGGGCTAATAAAATGCTTATTCAGAAAGTTTCACAACCTGTCATACATATGTATAAGTGAAATAACCATAAGTACAGCTTTAAAACCCCAAAGAGACAAACAAAAACGTGATAATTATTGAGATTTTCAAGGCATCTTAATTTATCTCTAAGCTTATCAGAAAACAGCGTTACTGTTCAAAAATATCTAACAAGGTCTTCTCAGGTTACACGAGGCCCTTTTGTGACTGACAGAGTTCACCATAGGCAAGCTGTCTATTGATTATATTAATTGAACTGGTAATTTACTATTAATTAGTCTTGTTCATGTAGATTAAATGCAGTTGATAGGTTTGTGTTCGCATCGACAAATATTGACTCATGTAACACTTTATTGACTCATCAAAGTGATCTTATTACAGTACATGTATGTGTTGATGCTAGCCTACTACAAAAGCTGGAACAGTTAGACTCTTTTAATGACTGGTCTGGGACCGAGGCTAAGCCTTTAAACATCTTAAACAATTCGGTTCTACACGCTGTACACTCTATTATGCACAGGGTTTGATAGAATTCATTTTGAAAGCCCACTTTTTAATAAAGGCACATCAAAGTCTAAATTTTAGCAGAAAAATATTGAATATTTCCTTTTCCAACTATGAATATTAAATATTTTATAGAAAAATTCAATTTCAATCTTATTTGTATATATCAATACATACATGTAGGTTTTCATAACATCAAGGGCCTGTCAAATCATAAATTTATTGAATTTGGTAAATCATATAGAAGGTACCTAAAAAAAATGAATCCCTGAATGCCAAGTATTGAAAACCTTTTTCCCTATTCAGAAATCTATATGAAGTTAACTGTAAAAAAAAGTTTTATTCAGTGTCCAAGCAGTGGGCCTGTTTTATAGCTATGGGTACCATGAAATATCTTTTATTACTTTTCTGGCCGTGGCTCAGTGGTAGCGAGTGCACTTCCTAAACTGAACATGCTTCGATTTACCGTTGATGGGATCGAGTCAACCTGTCGACCATCAGGTATATGAGTGAGTCAATCGTTGGGGAGGTTTTTACAAGGTTTCCTCTTGGTTTTCCGCCCACAGAGCATTCACAGGTTGGTCTACTGGTATTAAAGACTTTATTTATGAATACTATTTGATTAAAATTGGTAAACACGGATTAGTACCAGTTATGACCCTTTACGCGGTATATCATGATACATTAAAGCATAATTACACTGTATATTAACGTAACCTATTTACGAGAATGACCGTTAGCTCAAATTGTTTTCATTTAACCGAACGATAGGTTACGTGGGTTTTAATTCACGCATACGGTAGATCGGTTACGCAAAAATTTGAAAAAGTAAAGCCTGCATGGGATATCATATAATTATAGCTACAGGAATACAATAAATATTGCTTTAAATACTGTGCTGGTACACATGTATCTACAAATACATCATGATGTTTGTCAATTTTTTTTCTGTTCGACAGACATTAATTATAAATCTACATGTAATCTTTGGTTTGAATGCTTCTAGTAACATGATTGACCATGGATGTACATGTATGTTAATTATATGCCAAAAACAAAAAAGCAATCGTTAAGTTTCTTTCAAGCTAGACCCTTTAGCAGTAAGTATCACATGGTGATGAGTATCGATCAGGAAATTAACATTAGGTTTGGCATGAAAGTCTGATCAAACAAGCTGTTCGAATGAATCCAGAGCATAAGGTATATTAGTCATATACAGTCCTGTGATGTGGCTCTGTCCATTGCAGGGGTGGTTTTTACAGGGTTTTCCATGGTAATTAGGCAAGGTACAGTGTGAAGTGGAAATAATATAATTGAAATACCCTTCAGGATGATGCTAAATCTGTTTCAATCAAAGGAACGTAAGAGAAGTAACTTTACTGTATTAAAATGTTACCCTGACAAGCTTGATGTTAATTATGGTTTTCTAAGGTTTCCTCCTGGTTTTCCACCGCAAGGAGCAATGTGAAACGGACAATCTGTTGTCATTTAAGTGAAATACCATTGTGCACGATGTCAAATCGAACAAACAAACTGCATGTATTTCAGTCTAGTCCACACTATTGAAATACTAACAAATTTGAACCGCCTGGCAAACTGCTCTTCTGATTTGCCGACAAAAAAGAAAAGAGACAAGTTTGGCATTAGAAGCCATTGGTGAAATAGGAATTCGATTTGGGGAGATGTGATTTCAGAAACTGACTGCATCTCATCAACTTCAGGCATTATATTGATTACAGATAACGGCCAATACTATAGAGTTACTCGTCTTGATAATTGACTTAACCCCTGCTACACATAATCATTCCCCATATCTTCATTGGCATCTTGTCAGTTTAAATATGTACTAGAGTATACAGGTTTTATTTTTAATCACCTGATAAAAGAATTCCTCAACAAATTGATTAACATTGCAATATTATATATGCAGGATTTGAAATAAGGTTGAATATTTTGATTGGTTACTTTTAAATCAGACTGTAAATTTGATCAGTTCTTTTTTAACAAAGAACGGTCATTAGATTTTGTTTTCGCATTTAATTGTATGATTCATCTACCTGTATTGCTGGCCCTTTATTTCCATCATCCCTGGCCCCGTAAGGGTGAGGGTGGGCCATGGCCCTGCAGAATACTCCCTCGGCTTCCTTGGTCGATCGTAAGAGGCGAGAAAAAGAGTTTGTTTTCTTTGCCCTGGTGTTTTCAAAGCTAAAGGGTAACGGAAAGCAGATTTGTTTGTGATGTTCTGTATTTGTGTCCTTTGTCATATAAGTGAAATACCCTTAAGTACGACGTTAAACACCAATCAAACAAACAAACAAATCCATCATCCCTGGTAAATTTTTCATAGGTTCAATACAGTTTCTTTATTAATAACTTTTTATCAGAATTTGATGACAAATTGCATTTTTTAAAGTTTATGCTTGCAGTGTGTTCGTAAATAAAGACAGAAATGAAACCTGTTATACATCACATTGTAGCTCCAGCGTTTTTCTTTACAAGACTTCCGTTTTCCACCAACTAAAGCAGCGTAAGATGATGACTTTAATGTCAATCATCATATAAGTGAAATACCCTTGAGGAGGGCATTAAATGACAATCAAACAAGTAAAATAAGGACATTAGCCCTAAGTATATTTAAAAAAGAATGTCAAATGTTTGTTTGTTATTTATTAATTTATTTATTAATTGATTTATTATAAACTTCTGGTCATATGCAAAGCTAAAAATGTAACAGTTTGAATTAATAAATTCTTATGTCGTCAAGTCTTCACATTTTTTAAAAATGTTTCAGTAGGTCATATTGACTTGTTTATTTTATTGTTCAAGAGCTAAGAACAGTCTACATTGTTTTTAAGAAGGTAGGGTGTCAGGATTTTTTTTGTGCTTGTCTTTGGAGATAAGTAAGATAACCAACATGTTTGATTGAAGCTTGGACTGGGAGTTTGTCTAGCACATGAGATGATAATTGGTTTTAAATAATCAACATCACTGTGTCAGTGTTATATCTTTATATACATATATTAAAGAATCTGTGTGGAACTTTTGCTTTTTTCAGTCAAACTTCTGAGCCATGTTTGCAAATAAAAATGTCAAGGCAACTAAACAGTAATTTCACTGGTTATTAATTTGTTTTCTTTTTTCTTGTGCTTATTTCATTCATTCACCTGTCCTAAATGACTGAACAACCTCATTAGAAATTTTAGGTTGTCCATCACAAAAAAAGGCTGTGGGGCTGGACTGGGAGAATGTGGATTTTACTAGGCCTTGTGTTTAAAATAATAAAAATGATTTAATAGTTGAGGCAAAGGTATAGATCCGGTCTAACCCCATTCAGAGTACTACTAACTGGAACAGGTCTCCATAGAGATTATAACATGTCCTGTAACCTGACCAGGCATTATCATAGCAACAGATTGAGTCTGAAGAGATTTAGATTTTCCTGTTGTTTAGCAGACATATCCAGATACTAAACAGTTGACATTACAGGGATTGACTCCATATTCTTGTGTCTTAACTCTTAGTAGCTACCTACACTGTAGCAACAACATTTATTGTGAAGCCGATTTCCAAGTAAAGGGAGAATAAATCAAAGTAACTGGCATCTTTAATCAGCTGTTTTTGTTTGAGATTTATTACAAAACAACAAAGACAAAGGAGATAAAAATTATAAAATTAAAATACTTTTAATTCAGGTAATATTTTATGAGGTCTTAATAATTAAAATGAATTCAAGAGGATAACTTGTTTCTGAGACATTGAAGATTGTAGATATAATATAAGTTCAAGATTTTCTGGATTAAAACAAATTCCTTTTTTTTAAGTACAGTGTCGTGATGTCTATTTTGAAACCAGCATTAAACATGAACAATCTGAGTAAGAAATTTTGGTTGTCCATCACAATGAGGTTGTGGGGCTGGACTGGGAGAATGTGGATATTACTAAGCCTTTTGTTTAAAAAAGAAAAATGATTTAATAGTTGAGGCAAAGGTAGAGAGCCCGGTCAAATTCCTTTTTTATAGGTTCATTGTCCTTATGTCTATTCTGAAACCATCATTAAACATGAACATTCTGAGTATGAAATTTTGGTTTTCCATCACAATTAGGTTGTGGGGGACTGGGAGAATGTGGATATTACTAAGCCTTTTGTTTAAAAAAGAAAAATGATTTAATAATTGAGGCAAAGGTAGAGATCCCGGTCTAACCCCATTCAGAGTACTATAAACTGGAACAGGTCTAGTAGAGATTATAACTTGTCTTGTAACCTGACCAGGCATTATCATAGCAACACATTGAGTCTGAAGAGATTGAGATTTTCCGGTTGTTTAGCAGACATATCCGGATACTAAACGGTTGACATTACAGGGATTGACTCTACATTCTTGTGTTTTATTAGCAACTAGCTAAGTTTGCTACATGTATTCATATAACTGTCAAAAGTGAATATAAAGAGTGATTTAAAAAAAAAAATGTACAATGTATGGTCATAGTGGAATTGTATGTCAAACACAAGTACATATAGTAACGTAGTGTAGTAAGTTTTTGGAAATCTCAAATTTGTATTTACCTGACAAAGGTGATTTGGACTAGATGTGCTCAGAGATTTTAAAATTTATTTGATGCATTGGTGATCTAAGCAATTGTTACAGGACCGATTTAAAAGTTACATTTACATGTATGCTGTAAAAGTGTTTTCACAACAATTGAATAAAAGCTGCAAGTATTGCCATCACACAACCATGACAGATATATCGCCGGATATCTGACTGACAAACCATCAGGGGAGGTAATTCTGGAATTGAATCTAACACTTGCTCGCAGTGTGTTAGCCAGAATGGCAAGACAGGGTGTCTGACTTTTACTGACAAAGTATATGTAGGCCAAGGTCTGGCCGTATCGGGGCCACCTTGGCCCTGGAAGTTCAGATTCCTTGGAACCTGGAGACAAATTCTAGTGCAAATGTGTCCGTGATTTTTCATTTCCAGTTATAGGTGTATTGTAACATAACTTGTTAAACGATTTATTTATGTTGTCGATACAATGAAATGTATACTCTGGTCTTCATATATTTTTTTCAAGGTAAAGCAGTACTTTCTGTTTGTTTGTAAATGTGGTGTCTCTTTAAGAAATGAATCAGATGTTTTAGCCGCAGAAGAAATCACTGTAATACAATAAACTGAATTAAAGAGTAATAATAAAAGAGTTGAAGATAAAATATTTCCTGGAATAGGTTCTCTTTGTTCACTTCCTGAACTCCAGGACAATCTCTGTTTGTTTTACGTCAACCAAAGCGGCATCAACATTGTGTGGCGTTGTTGTTGTTGTCATGACAGATGTCAAAGGTTTTGAAACAAACAAGTCTGTTATTCTCCCTTTGGTTGTTCGTTTTGACATTTTTGGTCACCGAATTTAAGAATTAACTTTATTGACATGAATGACACGCTTTTGTGTTACTTAATATTATGCTTTAGCAAAGGACAAACTAGAAAATAGACTTGCGCGTCTCGCTTTGCAAAACATATTACTCAGCCACAAGATGGTGCTAGAACTTGAATTCTTATTCTACGTTTGCCGTCAACAAGGCATATAAATATGTAACACATATATCAGAAATTGTCACCTTTACCATTGATTTTTAATTGCATGCTATGAATATGTGATTAAATTAAAAGGTTAGTTAATGACATAGGTGGAACTGCTGGTTATATGAAGGACAGATTTATCTCCCATTTTTGCCACTGGCTAGCCTCATTGTTTGTTTGTTTAATTGGTGTTTAATGTTATATCCAAGCATATTTCAACATAATAATGGATTGTCCACTTCACAATGGGCCTTACTTAAACAATAGTGAAAATCCTAAATAAAAACAGCCTCCGCAATTCCTGGAGCAGCATCATATGACAGCAGACTGGGTATTCCACTTACATTGTACACTGCCTTATTATGGTGGAAAACCAGGAGGAAACCTCATAATAACCACACCCGCGATTGCCGGAGCCACAACATGTGAACCCGTGAAAGGTAAATCGAAGCATATTCGGTTCACTCCCTATCACTGAGCGACGGCTGCGGGCCTAACTGTCATGGCAGCACTATGTCTTTAACACTTATGGTCATAGTAATTATGTTTTGTGTGAGTTGAGATTGCTTTGTGAAACAGGCCCCAGTACTATTGTCCGACACACTCAACAAAGTACCCTATCAATATCTCCTCAATACTATAAATGATTCTTTCAATAGCAATTTTACTATATTAAAAAAATCCCTTTTTATCTAAGGGTACTCTCAAAAAGATAAATGAAAGAGAAAACATCATTCAATTAAATTAAAGAAAGAATGAAACCCTTATAGAATACATGGTTTTCAGAAGATTACATCAGGTGATATGGGGGTTTCAAGTTGGAGGTTACGAGAGTGAGGTCTCTTTGCGATATAACTTAAAGGCTAATCAACAATTTTTAACATGAGCGATATAAGCAATATTGCAAATTTAACAGTTAAATGTTACTAAAAAGTTATGAATTTTTTTTGCCCATAGCTAGAAACATGATTTTTTTCAAACACAACAATTCCAAAGGTATATTTGTCAAAAAATCCACACGGCATTAAAACATCGGCAGGTTGCACTACCGTACCATAAAGTGGCCAGAGCATTTTGCAAAGGGAAGTCAATCTGTGGTTGTAATTACGTCAGAACTTCAAACCCATGTACTTAACATCAAACCAGTTTGATCAAAAACTTACTTTGACTCTCCAATATCCTCATAAAGGATCCACTGACAAGGGGGCTCTGTGATGACTACAGGAGGAAAAGTGCTATTAGCCTCTGATGGGTCTGAAGTAGGGGATAGGGTGGAGTCTGTTAGATTCATGTCCCACTCAGTCCAATTTGCTTCCGACATGTTTGTTATTCTGTGTGAATCTCTTAGCCTTGGCGACAAACATCAATCATTTGGACATCCTTCGGTTGTAAAACTAACAAGCCACATGGGATTATCTTGCTGATCACATGCCTAAGATTGATCCTGGTGATCTATTCCAAATTTGACCAAAAGAGTAAGTGACAAACAGCTAGAACTGCATCCTGTAACCAAATCTGCACCAGAAGGCTGAAATAAAAAAGTTTGGGTAATTAACATTTTTTATTTTCTTTAATTTATCACTTGCTCAATGCTTACTAGTATGATAAAATGTGAATTTTTTGTGGCAAAACATGAAAAAATGATATTGCCAAGGAAAGCTTACAGACAATCAGACCTAAAATGGTGAAATGGGGAAATGTATGTGTAAAAAACTCTTTCCTTTCTTAGCTGGGAAAGATAGGAAAATTTAAAATTCAGGCAGGCAAAATTTCTCAAAATAGGGATTTATTACAGGTAGATAGATTTCCAATACCAGCTACCCTGACTGCTTCCTTAAGACTATTTTCTGACCATTACGTGTATTTTCTAATTTTGTAAATTTTCTGTTCCTGTTATTTTTGCCTTCAAGTATTAAGAATTGAGTATTTCTATATCTATTTTTTGCATTGTATTTCACCTGTTGAACATATGTGTGTATGTGGATGGTTGGAGGGAGCTCTATGCTGCCCTTGTGCTCTCAGAGCTATAGGGGAACAAGCGAGCCGATCTGTTTATGGTGTCTGTATTGTGTCCTGTGATTGTCTTGTCCTGTCTTTGTTTGTTGCCAGTGATGTCGAGGGTGGTTTCCTTCACCCATTGGACTGGGATGCTGTCATATAAGTGAAATACCTTTGAATATAATTTTAAACACCAATCAAACAAACTAACATATTTGCATTATGAGCATTAATAATTGTGTACAAAATTTGTACACATGGTTGTACACATTCAAGCTGAGCGACGGTCTGGAGTTGAAAAAGTGGTGTACATCTATTGAAGAGCCAGAGAACGCCTACAAAGTCGATAATGGGGATAAATACACAAAGGATATTGTCAAACAGTATATCTTTATTGTAATGATCTTGCTTATGCAGAACTTTGTGCACTGCTTATACTTTATGTATGTGGGATAGGTTAACTCCATGGCTGAGTGCTGTACCTCACTGTCATGTTAAGGGCTAAGCAGGCGCATAGGCTGGGCTGGCTGTAATCTGTAGGCAAAATCTCTATTTCTGTTTATATCATCCATGGTTTATTTTCTGTCATTTTGACTGACATTATTCATTACACGAAAGAGTATTTTGTTTACATCCAGATACCGTCCAATGCACATACCATACTGACAATTATGTTACATATTAATGATATATTTAAAGTAGTCAAATATATATATATTTTTTTTTTACGATTTCTACATCTGTATGATTATATTTGATTTCAAAGCTTGCACTTTGCTCCTTATAATGAAAGAGTAAACCTTAGAACTTACTGAAATTAGGAAGTATATAAATCTTAACAATGAAAAAGAAAGTAAAGCATGAAATTAATGTGAAATTACACAATGACGTTGTTGTTGTTACATTATCAGATGATCTTGCGAATTGGTTGGATAATTCGAGATTAAATCCACTGAAACAAGGTCCCACGTCATATAATGTTTTATGAACACAGAGCTCGACCATCTGAACAGTAATTAATGGTAATTACTCACCGAAATTTGTAAATAATGTGAATTTGTTTTGCGGAAAAAAATGATGGGAGGCTTCTGTCAAACTCCTACTCGTGTTTACTAGCGCCACCTGGTGGGAGAAAAGAAAAACAATTGCACACTCTCCGCTCTCCGCTCAGAGTCATGTAGTCCATCTAAACGTGCCAACCCTGAAACAACGCCTCTGACATATAAACGCTCGTGGTTTGACAGGCACGTGACTGAGGAGGTTGGTCAGTAAAACAAAATGATTCCGATACGACAAGTGCCAAATGGGTTGATTTAATTCTTTGCAGATATAATTGGGAGTAAAATAGATAAAGATGTATCCGTTGTTTGAGTTGGTAAAGCTGATATCGTTTGAGAATGGAAGCAGTGTGTCACTTTCCCCAAGGGTGGCGATTGTAGATTTCGCATTTAAAGAAGTTGGGGAAACAAACGTGCTGGCTTTGGTTTGTTCTAATGGTGTGTATGTCCATTGAATCAACATTACACTAATATTATGAATAATTACGCTATCCCCCAAAAACGAAAATGCTTTAAAAACATTTATAGTTAAACTTGTTCATAATTTTTTTAATAAAACTGAAAAAAAAAACACATTAGTAATATCTGGGATGAGTATATCTATATGTAGGAGGATTAGGCTCGAAACTCTGCCACCCTCTAATCATTGAACTGTGAATGTGTTACTCGGCTGACTCGTTTTAACCGACATGTTGGGTGTGTTGGTACCGTCATATATATATATATTCTGGACGCTATTAAACCATTAAATCAATCAAACAATCAGACGGCCAATCAATTAATCAGTTTATTTAAGAAGGTGGGAATACAAACATTGTTTATTGTTTCTTTCCAGGCTATGTGGTATTGCGATGTTCAGTTAGTGGAAAGGATCCTGTGATTCGACAGTTGCCATGGCTTGATGATAGGCAAATTACCTCCCTTTGTTTTGACCCCACTGCGACTTGGCTCCTCATTTTAACCCAGGAGTCTAAACTTTACATTGTACCAGCTCTATCCCTGCTGGTAAGTTACATAGAAATTATCTTTGTTTATTGTTTTATGGGGTTCAATGCCATCTTAAAAGGTTATTTCACTCACATTTTACATGACGGTAGCTTCTTGTTGGTGCTTTCGGAGCTTAGGGACAATATGAATTCACTTTGTTTGTGATGTCTTTACAATTACATTGACTTTGTTACTGGGATTGCCCTAAATTTGTCTTGTCTTTGTTTGTTGGAAGTGGGGTCAAGGGGGATATACTTCACCCATTGGGCTGGCACACCCTTATGTGAGTGAAATACAGTAACCTTAAGTAAGGCGTTAAACCCCAATCAAACAAACTCTTGAGCTCCACATTAATGTCTTGCTGAACCCCTTGGGTTCAAAATGAATTCAATTTGTTTTATCGCTTGGATTAAAAGTTGGATATTCAAACTATATGTTGGTGGAAAAATAATTCTAAATTCTAATTACAAACAGTTAAATTGCAGCCTATAATTTAGTTTTCCTTTGATCATATACTCAAGTCCCAAACTTTAATTGATTTTAATTGCCTATTTCTGGCACTTCAGGTGAAAGCAGACTGTACATTTTCCAAGGCGTATTTCTATAAAACTGTTCATATCAGAAGCTCCAAATTTGTACCCTTGTAAAGAGCACTATGCCATTTAGTAAACAGTTCCTCAGTTTTCTGAAGTTTGTCCTTGATTTTTTTTGATAGATATGTTTTGCTTTTTTATAAGACTTTCCAAGGTGAAACAGACAAAAAAATCCTCTGGGATTGTTCTAATCAAACTTTAAAAAAAGGGACACCCTTTACTAGACAAGGACTATTTCACTTACCATACTCGGTCAACTAACTTATAAGGTCATATCATTATTGCTCTTTGAGAAATAAACAATACAAAATGAAGTATATTTATTTCTGTTGACATTTACTCATTTTGCAGTATTTTTATTACAAATTATTGGATTTTCACCACATTCACATATATGTAATTGGGAGTATTAAAGCTTTCCAAAAATATAATACACGAGTATTCTGAAAATCGGCAGAGGCATCCAGCAAGACCTTCATTCTCACTCCTTCTCAATCCTCCATTTTAGCCCGTGAGGGAGCGGGTGGGCCATGGCCCTGCAGAATACTCCCTCGGCTTCCTCGGTCGATCGTAAGAGACGAGAAA
>JARFOD010145939.1:0-12807 GCA_031763545.1 Mopalia muscosa | reverse complement strand
ATTTTAATCTATAAGAAATACACAAAAATATTAATTTGGGGACTGTATGTTTTATTGTTGTAAGCTCCATCTAAATATTGTTTACAATTGACAATACCACTTTAAACTCATACATACAATTCTTTCTTAGAGTTTAAGTATGCGACACCTGAATAAGTTCAATGAGTTATACAGTATAACATACTCTTCTCCATAGGTGTTAAATTTAGAAAGGTTTCACAAAAAACTACTCACCAAAATTGTTTGTCGATATAGGGGTTGCACAGTGGTATTAGACGATATCTTTGAGGCCATCTAAGTCTGGCTTTATAAATTGGCATAGAACATTATTTTACATATCCAGATAGACAACAGAGGGAATAAAAGTATCATCTGGGTTACAAAAACAATAATGCCTACAACAAATATGTGTAGAGGGCCACTATTTCAGATGAATTACAGTAGGCCCTACTATAAATCAACTAAGTGAATGTGTTAGATGCATAAAACACAGTATTTATTTTATTATTGGATAAAACTTTCTTAGATTGAACACATTCTTGTTCATAAAACTTTCTGAACTAAAATCTGTCAAAACAAAGAAAGTTCTGAAAAATCGGTTCAAATTAAGAATGTCCAAAAATACTGAACGAAAACACTGTTTATACTTACTTTCTTACAGACCAAAATCTTTCCTGTTTTTGTTTTTCAGGGTAAAGGAACCGTAAAAACTTACTGGGTGGTAGGAGAGGATACCGAGAAAAAACGAAAACGTGAATCTCAGCGGGGAGCACCTAAAACTTCAGAGAACGACTTTCTCTCTCCATTTGATATTTTACGGACATATCATGGGAAGAGGAGCGGGTCTGTGCCCAGCCTCAGAAGGAGCTTTCGGCGGGCGATGGAGGCTAGACTTGGTTCTCAGACCACGGAAGAGGAACTGTCAGTGGAAACTAGTGATAAAGTTAACCCGGACAATGGAGACCGCGTTATGATTGAGTCAGATACGGCAGAAGATGATAACTCTGTATCTCCAGCCTTATTAAGACTGCCAAGCTCCCGCTCAAATGATCTCCCGTCCCTATCTCTCAATGGACCTAATAACAATTGTATAGTGATGATCCCAAAGGGTGACGATAGAGAAACTAGTGCCGCGGAGGACACATCGCCATTACTATCACGGACAACACACATAGCAAACGTTTCACCTAGTTTGTGCGTGGAATCAGCCTTGTTGTAAAGGCTGGAGGGGGTTCTCTAGGCCTACAGTTGTAGTTCGATGTCTCTCATGACGAAGTCTAATGTTACACTGCTATCTTTAGCTACTTTCGTAACCTCTTTTTATTAACAAACTGGCGAGATGTTGTCAACTCGAGTTAAACAGGCATGTGAATAAACGCTTGCTCGCTACAAATACACTTCTACCTTGGGTGACAGGAATTGTGACAGGTGTAGCACCCAGAGTTTCACCAGTTATTATCTTAATCAAAGCCACATAGGTCATTTCGAGCGAAAACCTCACTAATAATGATATGTTCAGTATCCTTGCAATGGTTACTGTAGTATTTTTCTCATTTTTAAATACCACCAGTTGCTTATCAATAGACTTAACATGATGGCTTATACGTAATTTAGCACTCGTTCCTCCAGAGCTTATACAGTTTTTATAAGTGTTTGTGTGAGTCGAGGGTACCTTACCTGGGTATCAATAATTGACCTCAACGTCTATAATGTTACTCGGTGGTGGACCAATTTCGCTGTTGTGTTGCTATTACAAAAATCGTTGTATTTATTGTGTATGGATTACATCTGTAAGTTTACCTCGTGCTTTTTGTCAGTATATGCTACATAACCCAACTGTGGCAAGTGTTCATAACTAAATAAACGGATATTGCTATTATTGTAAGCACATACTTTTCGCCAACTTAAGCCTGTATTCATTTTAGCTTTTTGACAGACCACAGCGTGGGGACGAATTACCATTAAGAAGTGAGATATATGCTGATTGATTTTAGCTGTCAAATGTTACCTAAAAGATTGATCAAAATACTGTTTATTTTATCTGCTTGTACATACATACCTGAATAACAACTGTAAAACTCCATTAACATTTGATGATTTTTAATTCTAATAAACTCGATATTTATAAATTTCACAATCTCCTAAGAGACAGACAAACATGTAATTAATACAATAGCATTACATACCCAAGTCACATGAACATAATTATTTCGCGTAAATAGCGAAAGGGCCATGCACGTCAACGAAACACGTTTGGCGGTAGGCGGACAACATTTGATACTTTACTTCCGTTGATGGTAAATTAGGTTTGAGGCCTCGAGGAAATATCATGGCAATATTAACGATGTAATGGCTGCCAGTGTAAAAGTACAACAGAACACTGGCAGTAGTTTTTGCCTTTGTAAACTAGTTTTGTATGAGTTTTTAGTCGGGGTAGCGGTAATTGGCAGTTTGTTGGTGGACGTGAACATGTTTCTGGGCTTACCATTAGCTATAGAATTTCTAAGCCTTTTGTTAATCTACTCAAAGGGATTGTTGTAGGTGAAGAATAAAGCACAATGTTGAGAATTTGAAACGGTTCAGCAGAGAGACAAAGATGCCATGTAAAAGCAGTTATTGGTATGAGACAGAGCAGCAGGGGCTTCTGAAACTATCAAAGTTAATTCTGGACCTGATACCATCTCTTAAGCTGTGCTAGCGATTGCATGTACTATTGTAGATTTGTCTCGATTTCGAGCAACCGAGCGTGGTAAACGTACGATACTGTAAACATACAAGGATTTGGACGGAGTGTTGGTATCCATTCAAATTCCATAACAATCAGATACTAGTTACTGGCAATAGTATGAAAAACAAATGCTACGTGAGCGTATCAAACTACGTTTTGATGCTTCCATCCTGTAGCATTAGTTGTTCACATTCGAAATATTATTATAACTTGACAATCTCTTGGCAAGGCTTGACAGTATCCTGGTAGTCGATTCTGTCTGTCTGTTTGTCTGTCTTCGTCTTATTTTTGAATAAAAAAAAAATGTCTTGAAAGTTCAAGGAACGCTTGATTTCCTCTTTCTACGGCATGGCCTCTTGAGTTTTACAAAACGTTTGATTCCATCGTTCCAGTGCCTTGGAATAAACATTTTATTCCATCTTCCAGCGGCCATATGACACATGCAAGTACAACAAAACGCTTGATTTCATTTGTCGTTGTCTGTCTACCTGGAGTTTAAAACCTATTCGTTCTGTCGAAATAAGTTCTTCAGGTGCATTTTCATATATTTTTGGGTGGGGCAGTCATACCATTTGAAATGATTTATTGCTTACTTCTCGTTATACTATGCAATTAAGTTTTGACTACCAGTAACCTACCCTCCAACCCATGGCCATTTCCATATCATTCAATTAACTTCATTCAAGTCAATCATCGTGTAAAAGCAGACCATAACATGGTAACTCGATGAGTATATAATACCAGAAACGAAATCTATCGCATTCCTTAGGTGACACACTCTGTCAAAAGTTATTCAAACCGATATCTCTCGAGGCTACATTATTCTGCACGCAAATAAACGTTCCAGTCTATCCTCGAGAGGACAATTATTGTGCGCTTGTTTCCTGCATGAAAAAATAATCTTTTTCCAGCGTTAAACTTTAAGACTTTAATCAGTTCTGGCTCTGGCTTTTAACAATATCGTTACATGGAGGATGTTGTGGAATATATAACAAAGTGAAGGTGTCAACGGTTAATAAGATCTCACTAAAAAGGCGTTCGTTTGTTTACCAAGTAATACCTTGAACAAACGGTCTATACGGTGTAACTGTTAACACGCGGCATTGTGCGATAACCCAGAAGATCGCGCCCATCCTTTCGAGAGGAATACGACAGGATCTGTCCCTTAATTTATAACATTCAGTTTATTGCTTTTGTCTAGAAAACGTAATTACTAACAGGATCGATTTTCTGGAAGAATTTTTGTCATCTTTGTCAACCCCGTAAAATTCACTTGAGGATAATGTAACACTTTAATCAAACAGATAATGACTTCAACTCAAACATTTTAACATAAATATCTATAATTACATGACGGATAAAGACGTGGCTAAAATAAGCCAGGCTATCGAAAGCACACCCACTGAAAGACTTTCAGTTGCTGTCTGAATATAAGAACAGCCTTGAAAATTACTTTACTTGGGTTCAAGGAGAAGGATTCGCCGCGTAGCAGGACTGACTGGAGAGTTTTAAGCCTCGGCTGTATCTCTTGAGGAACATCGCTTTACAATCCCAACGAATACATTGAAACACTGATCCACTTTGTCAAACAAAGGAATAAGAATTTCCTCCAGGAGTGAAATCGTCTATGAAGTGCTCTCCTGACAAAATCTCACAGAACAGAATCTTAAGGGTTGGAAACCGAACGTTACTAACAAAGGCAAACCTGCATTAAGTACTTCGTCATCCTATAATAAACTTGTATGACTTGTATCGTGCAACGATATGACTGCTGGAAAACCGACAGTTACGTGCACAGTGGGCCTAGGACCCTAGTCGCTATACACTAGTAGAAAACACGGAGTATCAGGAGAAGGAATACACACAGACCGGAATTGGACAGGCTGATAACTTTCTTAATAAATCTTTCCAAATAAATTCAATATAAAATTTAAATAAAAATATTTTATAGTTTTTATTCATGTTGAACACAGATACTACATTGACTATTCCTTAAAATAATTGGTCATAGGCTATAGTAATTTTTATCCGGCATTTAAGTGATACTACTATCTAGATTATAAACATATCCGCCTGCTTTCTCTCCAGCGATTTATTGCTGGTGTAATGATTATGCATGCTAATTATGTAACCTAACAAGAGCGCCCTTGGGAAATCAAGGGAACATGTTCGTTTGAACACTCTGCTAAAGGAAAGCAGTGGATCATTTTTAAAAAAACGTTGTACAAAGGATTTATGTTTGATCCTTTGGGGCATCTGCCTATACCGTCTGTTTAACGGGTACAACTTAAGTGGAGGCAATTAGTGGCTGGGCCTCGGCTCTCTATTTCACATGATTCAGTATGGGGTTAGAGTCATGCCTTTATGATATTCTTTGTTATGCCTGGGATGGATACTTTTGAGTACAACGCAATGCTGCAGTAAGTAAAACAATGAACATACCTTAATTTAGCAAAGAAAGCTATGCTCGTAGTTTCGTTATTTTTTTTATAAAATGTTCTTTGTGTGAACAGATTCTAGTTCAGGTGGTAAATTCTGTGAACTAAAATCTGTTTAAATTAAGACAGTTTTGTGGAACAAAAGCCTAAATACTATTAATATTCGCTTTCTAAAAGTCGTAAAAAGCATTTGTTGAAACATAGGATCGTCTATTCGTGGCGTTAGATACGGTACCCGGGGTGTTTTTTTAGTTGTTTACACTATCGATGTACAACACGTCTTCATAAATCCTAAGATCTTTCGATATCAATCAATAAATTGCTAATATCCGTTAACGAATTGTCATTATCGATAATGTTTGATCGACGTCGATTATTATTATCAATATCGATATGTGCATTATTGACAAATGTTGTTTATATCAATAATTTATTTATAAATAAAGAAAGACGAATTATCAATATAGATAAATGTGGCGGGATAATTAATATCGAAACAAGTAGTTTTCTGTTCCGTATAGGAAAATAATAGATTGGCTCGGACGCCAGGTCTTCTGGTAGTCGAGATAACAATTATGTACATGCCGGGTGGAATTGAAAGGGATTTGTTTTGGTTTGTCGATCTGTGTTTTGACGTGCTCTTTCGTCAAATTTACCAAACTTAAAATATCGCGACAAAGATTTTGTAAGGAATCTAACAGCTAAAATTTGTCCGCTCAGCCCATGACTTAACCCCACGAGTTTCCCTGGCAACACCTATCACTCCCGGACTGGCTTAAGCCTGTAGACTGGAGTTAATTGATGAGGAAGAAATATTTTGAAAACGGGGACGATTGAGGTCTTCGTTCCGTGTAAATGTAGGTAAACATTGCCTGGTTACTGAAACTGGAGTTGCTGGAGTTTTATTTTTACTCTGCCAGACGAATTGATTCTTTGCTTTCTACGACCAGTGATGGTAAAAATATAAAAAATAAAAAAACCTTGGTCATAAGCCGTGTCATTTAACATCTTGGTTTTAATAGCTGCAACCAACATCTCTGATCTAACACCATTTATCTAGCATCTTCCTTCGACAAAAATATTTTAAAGCAAGGAATCTAATTGAAATTTTACGAAAACGTTGCATTTTCATTTTAGACACCAGAATATTATAAAGAAAATACTCTAGTTAAAAAGAAAACGCCAGGTGCTAAAAGATAGTAAGCCTACATAGTTCCCCGATGCAAATATAGGTGCCTATTGTACAAGGAAAATAGTTTCGGTACTTTGGTAAAAGTTTATCCCTCTAATAATGTTTTCATTACTTGTGTTTAAAACGCTTTTCTGATTTAATGTAATTAAGATGGCTTTTTTAAACCCGCCCTGATTTAGCTCAATGCTTTCCTGTGTATGGCCTATAAATAACATTTTGAGGGAATGGGACCACTTTAAAAAGAGATGATGAGTTATTAATATCAATCTGGGTACTTGGAGCCTTTCAAGATTTCTACGACAGTCGAGTTCATCATTAATTTAACATTGCCTTAATCCTGTATTATTTTTTCCACGAAATTAGGATATGGTATAATTTGTGCCTACCGTCATGTCCCCGACCGCGTCCAAGAGTTACGGTGTGTCTCTTGTGTTTATGTTCTTTCAACACATTTGTTTCCAGACAGTGAAAAACATGAGGCATAGAAATAAAACCAGAAACAGGAAACACCTTAAGGAATGAGAGACCTTGTTGCCAGCGAATGAACTGTCTCTACGCCCAGTCTCCAAATAATTGGATAGCACCGTCAACTAGATATCTAAACAATATGTTTACTGCCCAAAGATATTAATCGTCCTATAGCATGTACAGCAATTTATTTCGGCAAAATATAAAAAAAGCAATTTGCCTGTTTGACAAAAGGTGTCACTGCCTGATATTTTGAGCGGCCAAATTCCCAGTCCTTCTGACTCCGGTCTCTCGTTATACGCATTGGCCATTGTTTTCTGTTGTTTGTTTACATTCAGTGACAGGAAGGATTGCATAATGTAATGGTTGCTAATCATACTTAGCCTGAGGACAGAACAGCCAAACTGTTGAATACGAGCCCCAATATCACTTATTCTACACAGTAAGGAAGCAATTGCCCATCAGCAAACACACTACGTAGCTGAAACTTTGTATACCAGGTATCCAATGGTACGGTTGCACAGTAATCAAACAACAACGTTACTGCAACATAAATCTACACTGAAATTTTGTTGTTAGTGTGTACCAGTGTGTACAATGCTATTATAATGTTGTCAAAGCGTCACAGGAAAACGTTGTAGATTAACGTTGTAACAACACAAATCGACTCATTGTGACTTAGAACTGGTAGCGTTTTGTACAAAGTATTGACAATGTTGTGAAAACATTGCATGATGCAACAACAACTACAACGTATCTATTACGTTTCTGTTTCGGTGGCATGTGGTTGTATTCTAAGGTTGTGGCAAAATAACTGGTAGTCCACAAAATTGCTTTGCAGTAACGTAACAACGTACTAACACGACCAAATCAAAACGTTGTGGCAACGTTGTTTGGTTTGCTGGGTGTGCATCCACACTTCAAGACAACTTACAAACGCACTATCATGTTTCAACTCAGTTCGTATCAAGATCGGGTTTGTGATTCATTAAACAGCACTGTCAATTTATAAACATATCCTTTATGTATAGTGCTACAATCAAAAGTAATAGCTAACAAACCATACCAGAAACAATACGATGCTAAATATAGACTCCGAAAACTCCTTGTTAAGAAGCAGATTCTGCATCGACCAATACAACCATTTAAACCCCTTCCCGTAACAGACCTACAGCATAATTAGCAGTACGCTTGTTCAGAAATAACTGGAAACGGAAAATTGTAACCTATTAAATCGTTCTTTTGTTTCCAAAAATGTTCATGGTTTATATTTCCTTTTAATATTTCACTGTTGTCAGTGACACAGAATGCGTTCCTTATTTATAACATACACCCTGAGAATCACCACATGTTAACATATAGTTCCTTATTAACATACACACACATTCTATGCAAATCTCAAAACATTTTACATGTCAGTGTCCCCCTGGGTAAACTGCGAACACTGAATGAATGACCGAGAATAGTACATAAGACGTTTGTTCCTACATGTACAATTTCCCATTTTAAAAAAATGCCTAGTTAATCGATACTCTCAGAGAAGCCCACCTGGTTGACCTAAGTTTGCTTGTCTAAGTGTTTTTTATGCCTAGAAACAGCGACATTTGTTTGTGACTTCTTCTTTGTTTTTTCTGATTATCTGTAACAACGGTGGATATGTACATATAAGTTTAAAGTGTATTTAGAACTGTTTTCACACTGGACTAGGCACATTTACTACTAGCTTGTCTCTAAATTTGAACTGTTACATCTATAGATGAAGCTCAGACCATTTCTCCTATTTATTGCAAACCAGAAATGGCACCGAGCCAGTCTTACACCCAGTTGGTTACATAGCATGTAGACGTCTACAATTTAATGTTTCCAAAACCAATATGGCACCCGACCCATACACCCATTTCTATGAGTTATCATTTTGAAACGGTAAATTTCCCTTTGGGTCTATTAACAAGGTTTATTGAGAATGTGCAGTGACGCCATGGGATTTGAGAAGACAATTGTTTACAAAACAGTCTCCGCCTAATACAAGCAATGGAGAAAGTACATAGGCGCATTAACATCACACTTATAGAGGTCCAACAGGGAGATAAAGATTCTCTGGTGGGAATCTGATAACTGAAATGATCACAACACCTCTTGACACAAAGGTTGTATAGAGTTTCCTCGACAACGCCGACCCTTCATCGACGGCCCTAAGCCTGTAGTTAATTGATAAGAAGAAATATATTGGAAGTGGACTGAGTGGATTTGACAAAAGAGAGACGATGCCGGAGATTTAGCTTACAAGGAGATGAATATTGCCTAGTTGCGGAGAGTCGAGTTACCGGTAGTTGTGGAAAAGCCATCTATTGAGCCGTGCCAAACAAACAAAAGGTGACCTAGTGCGATCATTACAAGTTGAAACGCAGGACCTAATAAAAACCTCCATAAAACATCTTAACACTAACACTGAATATTTTAAAGGACGTTCATTATGAATATTTGAGAAAAAAAAACATACGTTACCGTTTCACTAAGAATAAGTTTATTTGTAGACTTTATTATATATTAGCCAAGAAATATAGAATGAATGATTTTGCATACTAATCGAATTGTCATACAATATACAATATACAATAGATAATTTATTATCAAAATTACATAATCAGCTGAATAGACATTTGCACAAAATTCAAATACTAACTATCGTTTAATCTCTGTGAAATAAAGGGTAAGTCTTGTTGCTTAAGCCCAGTAGTGCTTCCAGACCTATGCTTAGTGGTTTTTGAGAATGAAACCAAAACTTGTCTGAATCGTAAGTGATCTGTATTCGAGGATTATTATCGTTATGTCAATATTTTTCTCCCAATTTACAGGGTTCCCGATGCTGTGAGGTGATAAACGAGACGAACATTGCCAACTTATGTGTGTGGACAACATTTCTACAACAGCTACGCAATATGTTGGAATGACACACGTCAATAACTATTAACAACTATTTCAAACTCCGAAACCTATGTGTTGTTTTTTTAGGGTTTTTTGTCAAAAGACTAGAACGGTGTAGTTAAATAGAACCCCTTCAAACAATGTGTACAACTGAAGAAAAAAGAAGAGTAAACGGCGAGATTGCGAGGAGAAATTTGTTTTACAAGAACAACCATACAGAGCGACAACGGCAGAAACTCTGTACATAGAAAGAAACCGTGTATTGGTTAGTGTGAACTTTGATCGGTCAATTATTGCCATACTGTTCAATCTACCACCCTAATGAACGTGCTTCACAAATAGTCAGTTATAAATCCAAATCTGAGAAACAGCCCTGTAAACTATATACATATATCTATAAATATATTTTCTCTTTTAAATCAATTTCAATGAATCATGAAGGTTTCTATATTAAGATTAGGCCTACGTGTATTATGCTTTTCAGCGCTCACATTTAACGGATGACATTTCCAGCTTATAAATATATACCCTTTTTAACGTTTTATTATCTCACCTCTTTGTACAAATCTTTACTTTTTGTTAATTGTGAAGGTAATTTTACACACAAATATTTACAAAAGAATGCAAAAAATACTAATTGGTCTAGGGTGTTTAAGTGTTTTCAATAACTGTTTGCTATATGGATGTGGCTCCCTTGGCGTCTTAACGGCTCATTTACACGGAATTTACGTTCCATTTACACGAAATATACGTTCCATTTACACTGAATATACGTTTTATTTACACGGAATATACGTTCCATTTACACGGAATATACGTTCCATTTACACGGAATATACGTTCCATTTACACGGAATATACGTTTCATTCACACGGAATATACGTTCCATTTACACGGAATATACGTTCCATTTACGCTGAATAAATGGTCCGTTGACAGGAAAACTATGACCCATATATTTAAAAGTATAGAAGGTCACCTAACACAGAATCCACGGTCCATTTATATAGAACATACAGTCAACTTATACAGCATATACGGTCCAGTTACCTGACAAAGTCCTTAAAGATACACGGCCAACTAGCAATGTACAACAAAAGTCTAACAACTGGATTTCAAACTCGTGTAGACAAGCAACGACGGAACGATTGAGAACACTGGAGAATCCCGTGTCATGATTGCTCAGATCCGCCTTTCCGTCTTTCCGTTACCGGACAATCGGTATTGTTGTCGATAAATCGACATCCATAAATGCTATTCATTTGTTAACAGACATTGATAAATGTTATTCATTTGTTTATCAACATCAATAGATATTATTATTTTGTTTATCGGCATTGATAAATGTTATTCGTTTGTTAATGGAAATCGATAAATGTTATTCATTTGCTTATTGACATTAATAAATGTTATTCAGTTGATTATCAACATCGATTAATGTCATTCGATCATTTATCGACGCCGATAAATTATATTCATTTATTTATCGACATCGATAAATTTCATTCATTTGTTTATTGACATCGAAAATGTTATTCATTTTTTTCATCGACATCGATATATTTTATTCATTTGTTAATCGACATCGATAAATGTTATTCATTTGTTAAGCGACATCGATAAATGTTATTCATTTGTTTATCGACATCAATAAATATTATTCATGTGTTTATCGACATCGATAAATGTTGTTCATTTGTTCATCGACATCGATATATTTCATTCATTTGTTAATCGACATCGATAAATGTTATTCATTTGTTTTAGCGACATCGATAAATGTTATTCACGTGTTAATCGACATCAATAAATGTTATTCATTTGTTAATCGACATCGATAAATGTTATTTGATCATTTATCGACTTTTAGCTATTAATCAATTCATTAGATTTTAGAAATCGAAAACCATTATATTCCACAATTGTTGTATCCTGATTCTTTTCTGTCAGCATTCTTCATCGACGATCTTGTTCTTTCTTCTTGCTATAACGGGCTTTCAAGTATTCACCATCATGTTATATTCCTTTTAACATGAAAGTCTAAGGCTAGAAGTTATCGACTGGAAACTTTTAGTGTTATCGGCCATCCGAGGATTGTCGAAATAGAACTTAGGCCAATCCTGGCCATCCAGATATATGCATTACAAATAAAACCTTGGTTCTAAGATAAACAACTTAATAAGCATGTGCTCCGTGTATTTAAGTCATTTTAAGAACGGTCTAGATCATGATCTTTATCCCAGAGCAGACCCGATAAAATAAATTTGAATTAGAACACCGTTAACTTTGTTGATAAAACTTGACTGCATTATTAACAACAGCAGTGTCCGACCGCTGTGCATATACGCCTAACAACAGTTTCAGTGTATAGGTTATTGAGCACTTCTTATTATCCCCTGCATAATGGCTGTCCAGATTGCCATTGCATATACACTCACTGACGCCACATGCGGTTAATTGGTGTTATTCTATTAAGAGATAGATCACAGCTATCATTTTACCAAGTCAGCTCTTGTCAATTAAATAGAAAAACCGGCATAATATATATACACAATTAGTTGCGAAACATACATAGAATGGGTCAATTTGATATTAATAACAAATAGCAGGAAAAAATTATTGCATTGCTTCAAAGAATTGCGCATGAAAGAGGAACACCTGTAGTAAAACAGATCAGAAATACATTTTACCTGATTTCTCTACTTTCATATTTTAGTGTATCGTACTTGGGAAAATGTCTACTGCTCGGTCCTTATAGCTACAGAGCTTTTTTACACATTTCTTCCCAACACATTAAACTAAAAAAGCTTCCTTTGGATTTTTTAATATATATATATCATTGTTTTAGTTTTTTTAACATTCAGTTGAACATACACGAAAAGTGGTTTTAAATAATGATAAAATACCATTTTGTACCCATTATGGACGGTGTACCATAAAACTTATGTGTAAGAGAGTAAAAATGGTAAGTTACAACTTGATGAAAGCATTCGGGAGGCCTTGAGGGCTTGACACACTAAAAACGACCCTATTCCAATCACGCTGAGTCCATCTC
>JARFOD010145928.1:0-12807 GCA_031763545.1 Mopalia muscosa | reverse complement strand
TGTGGAATTCGAATCGAACTTTCTTAGTGTTCCATTATAGTAAAGATATACCACATGTCAAGATGCCGTGTAGGATTTTGGTTGGTGTATTTTTTATCTACACATGCTGTCACCTGGTGGATTCTATTCAAACGCGATTTTAATATTACTTGTGGCAGGATTTCTTCGGGCGTATGTTGCGACTCATTTGAGCTCTTGTTTAACAGATTTATCTGTATTATTGAAATTCATTACTACATAAGGACTCAACATCGATTTTGACCAAATTTTATTGATTATAATGACATAAGTTATCACAAAATTACGATTTATTGTCTTTTGTTACTTTAGTAGCCCTTTCGTTCATTTGTCCGTTCTTCTTGGCTAGATTTTTGCGTTCATACTTCAATGTACCTAAAAAACAATTAACCCCGCCCATTTAACGGAACTACTTTCCGCTATAAATAGCCAAATGGAAAAGACTTTAATACTCGATCCCTGTAAAAGTATAACAAAAATCCCTGGGGCAAGGCGAAGGATGGAATAGAATTTCACTGAGTTTTGCTGAACAAATACCCTTATCTTGCAGTCTTAGAAACAATGGTTCACAGAGGGTTCGTTAGAGATGAGAATGGTTCTATATGGAACCAGAATGGTTATATACGGCACAATTACGACACAAACGATTATTTGATATAAAAGGAAACGGATAAATATTTGGGACAACCGCCTTGAAGATTCCATACAGAACCAAAGAGGGATCAAGCAGAGTCTTAACTGAAGAACCTTAAAGGGCTCCATCAAAGCCATATTTTACTTTGAGTATGTTGACATAAGTATTTACCGCATTCCACAAAGCAACTTGTCTGTCATTGTACAGTATCCAAAGGGTAAAACAAGTAGAGGTATTGCGTTTCAACCTAAGATATAATTTCCTCTTGTTAAGACAACTGATGAGATTATACGTTTCAAACCTCAGGAAAGCGAAGTAGCAGCCTTTGGGAAATGTTTATAACTTCACGACTGCATGCGTAATAAACACGATACCATAGGGGACAAGTTCATTTATTAAACTTCAATATTTCTTCTATTCACCAATTTTCGCAAAACGGTGTGACCATGACTGCAGAAATTTGTAATTCGGGTTTGTATGTATGATAAACACAAACATTTAAAAATGCATATGTGGTTGTTAAAAGAGCGTGGAAAGGATACTCTCTGAGAAACAAAAAATCAAAAGACACTGCCTGACGCAATAAATAATACACTTGGAATAGTCTTAAAGATTCAAAATAATTTACAAGTCTCCCCCCAAAACTGCATGCAGTATGATTGAATACATCGGCAATTGGTGGTCACCATGTTTTTAATGGGTGTGTTACTGATTAAGAACTTTCTATACCATCACGTAATGCTTTCCATATTAACACCGAGTAAAATAAATCAGCTTTAATGAATTTTCACGACATACTCCTTTTTGTGTGGTTTTGTTTTTTACAAAATGATGTTCCAAATAGTGACGGCAAAGGTGTATATGTATAACCTTGGTCAACCTTGGCGTCGCTGATCGATATGATAAGTAAGTATTCTTACCCTGCTTTCTGCTATCTGTTTAAATTTCCTCGTTGTAGATTTTTTTTAAACAATTGCACCGTTTACACAACCCATCATGTATTTGCCTCACCAATCACTGACTGGGAGAAAACATCGAAAAAAATCACCCCCGTTATTGCCGGGACAAACCCATATACCCAATGGATGACAGATAGATTCGATCTGGTGGACGACTCATCAACTTGGACTAGTGGTCAATCGAGCTACCCAACTAAGCCACAGCCGAGGACCGCTGTTACAATCGAAAAAAGTTCTTATTTTTCATTGTCGATACATTGTTCGCTTCATTCACGTGTTGTGACAGCCTGTTAAGGCTACTCGTATTTTTGTTATATAATTTTCGACTTCAAAATAATAAGCAAAACAACAAAATCACAAAAGAACAAAACGAAACAGCGAAACTACAGTAGTGTCCAGAATATTCTCGAAAGTGTCTGGCAAAACAAGGAAAGTATTTCGGGTTGATTCATCTCCTTTTTCGCTATAGATGCTTTCACGGCTTGTTAGTTTTGCATCTACGTATCGCTGTTTCGTAAAGTACTTTTGTTCTTCAACAGTTTCGAAGTTAAGACAGTCGAAAGGGCAAAACAAACAGAATTACCATAGTTGTTTCGTTTTCTACTTTCGTGTTCGCGGATTTTGACCTTCACAATTTCGTAGAATCGAAATTTCGCTTTTAGTGTAGCTTTTAAGGTTTCAACCTTCAAAAAACGGAAAACTATTAAATCAGAATTCCAAGTTCTGTCTTTCAATCTCTAAGGGAAGACACACCTGCTAGAAAGAGGGATTTTAAAAGTTTATAAAATTATAATATATAGTTGGGATTAAACAGTTATCTTAAAGATTTGTATTTACATCAGCGAAATAATTCGTATATTGGATTCTGCAGGGGTAAAGGATTAGTGCCATGTTCGATCGACCATGTATAGGTAATTAGAGATTTTAAGAGCTTACCACATGTGGATAGTTTTATTGAACTCCACTTTGAGCTTGCTTTGGGACATGTGGATAACAGCTTGTGTCATAACAAAGAACACCTGTTTTTGGCCCGTTGTGGTCATTTGTGTTAATGAATAAAGTTAATTGTGTTAAATTATAACAAACAATTATGTTTCAATTAATAGATATCATGTAATTAAGCTTTTCCCTCCAAGAGTTGTGACGTAGCCGTATGGGGTTTATACAATGACTTTTTCCCCATACGCATACGTCATCAAACTTCTGGCCAATCAAGTACAGAGATGAAGGTTTTTGTAAAGGGGACACAAGGAACTAAAATTCAAGATTTCCCCTCAGTTTGAAGTCACCTATTCTTAGCCATGGAATCCGACATTATTTATAATAGTACGGTAAAGTAATAGTTTATTATTTAATCAGAGTAGAAAAGTATTTGAATTAGATAGTTTAGGGCGTATTCTGGTATCTTGTCGACACATGGAATCACGTAAGTATATTTGAACATTGGTTGTGTTGATCTGATAATTGACTACGTATAAGTGTTCAAAGTTGTATGTCAAATAATATGTTTCAATTGAATACCAAATATATACATCTATAATAGTTAAACTGATGTTATTTGTGGCCTGGATTCAAACTTTTGAAAGTTTATTTAAAGATCAATTTGTCTCTGAAGTATTACTTATGGGTCCAGCGTACTTTATTAAAAGAGATTCATAGTATCTGTTACTATCTATATATTGACCTCAAATAGTTTGAATTATGGTGTTATAAAAAGTATCTATATAACACACCCGTATAGAATCGATCAAATAGGCTTCGGCTTAAGTTTCCCTGTCAATAAACGCTAGAACACAACAGCTGATATACTTCTTTTGCACTTTTCTTGTAGGTTAAAACAGGAACCTACGAAACCGCGAACTATGAAACTGCAATTGCGCAACTGCCAAGCGAAACTATGTAGTTTCCATTATCCATTTTCCTTTCTCTCGCAAGTTAGTGTTTTTGTCCATTTGTCTTCTGTATTGTATGATAAAAACTATTACAGCCACAGTGACAGACTTTCAAATCTAACCGTCATTCAACAAACGATACATCGTTATAAAAAATCTACAAATCTACTTGAATTTCATTGGTCGAGTATACCTACAGTGGTCAACAGCCCTTTGTTGGTTTTAATTGCTGACAATCCCAAAGTAAGCCGGCGCAGCAAGTATCTCAATTTATGTGGTAATCGAAAGCGACATCAATCGCTTAATGTGCTCTTAGCCATTTGAACGTATTTTATTTCGATAAAACACCCACACAACCTTGCACAGCCTGTACAGAGCTCGTTTGCTTCACCTAATTCCCCGCTAGCATCGCTTGTAATTCGTTATAACTACAAGGGTTCTGTTTATTGTAGGCATAATGCACAATTGACATTAAACAATGGTTTTTAAGTTAATTTATATTTCTTTCATTGATTA
Source organism: Mopalia muscosa (assembly GCA_031763545.1). Taxonomy (NCBI): domain Eukaryota; kingdom Metazoa; phylum Mollusca; class Polyplacophora; order Chitonida; family Mopaliidae; genus Mopalia; species Mopalia muscosa. The sequence goes on along the minus strand of JARFOD010145928.1, from coordinate 8,788 downwards.
AAGAAGAAGTGATATGTTCAATTGGGACAAAGTGTCTCTTTTATTTGAGCTCAGTATTCTTAAAACATTGTTTCACTAGAATTATATTTCCCGTGGCTAGATTACTTTTTGGAATGCACACCTTTGGAGTTTTCTCTGAATCAACCACTTTAGTTCGTCTGACCAGTTCACATTGCTTGTGTATCGATTCTTAAACAAGTCCTCTTTAAGACAATATACTACTTAATCACTTTAACATATAGACTGTTCAAGAGGTTTGTTACAAAGCGATGGGATTTCTCGTCTCGGCATAAAAAAAGGTAGGTTAATTCCATAGTTTTGTCAGTGGCCACCTGACGGTATATTTTGACTATTAAACTTTCTCAACAACACGGCTAAAACGATAAATATCACAAGTTCACAACAACATAAACCTAGTACCGTCCACATCAAGGACATGGGTCCCAATGTACTGAAAGCGAAACCGGCAAGATATGGTATCACAAGCTCCCCAATAGCTACACCTGTCAAAGACAAACTTATCGCGTATCCCTGTAAGGATGTATAGCTTCCAACCCATGTCAGCACACCGGGCAAAAACACGGAGTTAAACAAAGACATCAATGCCGTCCCACTCCAAAGAGCGGCCTGTGAATGCCCAGCGAATGAAACTAAAATAATGTCTCCCACAAAGAGTCCAACAAAGTTACAAACGATAACAAGGAACGGTGTGAAATAAGTAGAAAATAGAGTATTCAGCATTCGTCCCAGAAGAAAACATCCCCAATACATTGACGTCATCAGCGCCATCGATGAAGGTGCCATCTTTAAATCCGAATAAACTCCAAACGCTGCCAGCAAGTGACTGTATGTTATGAAAACCCCACCAAACGGGACAAAGAAGAGGGTCAATAGCGCCAAAACCAACCCATGTCTTGTCTTAGATTGTCCTGATGACGGTTCGTCCGCATTAGTTTCTGACATAGAAGTGTACGAAGCGGAAGAGCAATCTTCATTCTCCGAGTGATTTTTAATTCTATAATGAGCAAAGGCGACGCCTGGCGGTATCATGATCACGGCTATGGCCAGAAAGGGGATGTAAATCATGTTGTTTTGTGAGATCCCTATATCACATATAGACAGTTGCATGTCGGGATTTGATATATTTTGACTGAGCGTACGAACTATATACGGTGTACCACACTGCCCATGTGACTTATCATCCGGATGAGATAGAACAGGATAGGCAAAAAAGGGCGCCACAAAAGCGCCCAATCCAACTCCCACGGAAATAAACTGAAAGGGTATATGGTTATCTCGAGGCCACACTCTCCCACATAAAAACATCGCTCCTGTTTATAACGAAAATAAAACACAAATACAATTAAAAGGTAATAGATCATATAAAAGCATGGAGATTATAACAAAGTCAGTATAGAGAGATGTGACTATATTATACATTCTAAAACTTTCGTCAAGACTCTAAGGCATTGAGTGACTAACCCGCTATGAATCTTGATAACAGTTTTACACATTGCCTGATTTTATAGGGACTAATCATTTATTATTGAAAGATAAATTGTCTGTGTTACCGCCCAAAAGCAAAAAGCATTCATCATTTTCATTATATATTATCCAGATCGAGTCCACTTGTCCGTAAGGTATATGCGCGAGTCGCGTGTTGTGGCTCCGGCAATCGCGGGGGTAGTTTTAACAAGGTGTTCTCTCGGTTTTCCACCGTAATAAGGCTGTGTACAGTGTGTAGTGGACAATCCGTCGTTATGTAAGTGAAATACCCTTGAGTACGACGTTAAACGCCAATCAAACCATAAATTAAGACATTGATAATATATTGTTCAAGACTGGTTCCTTCTGTTACTGTTACAAAATAAAATTTGTTTCTATTTAGCGATTATTTAAGCAAAATAAACAGCAGCGAAATACCAAAGAAGATATTTCATTAATTCTGTTTGTACCTAAGTTTGGCGTCCCGCTGACTTCGTTTTTATCCGCTTTGAAAACTACATGTTTTAGTTTTATAAGAGCCGTATATGGTATAACCTACGTACCATAATCAACAACTCCTTTGAGAAGAAACTGGGAAAATACAAAGATGAGGAGTGACGGCAGCGATCTCATCCACGGCAGAGCCATATTCGTAAAACACGCCAGGAGAATTGACACCGATAACATCAGATGAAGGCCCATTACCCTGGAAACAAAAGTCCCGCCCACAATACCACATATAAACCCTAGTCCTTGGGCAAGAAAAACTAGGTCTATCGATCGGACTGATGATCCAGTGATCGCAAGGAGACTCATAACTGTCGGGCCTAAAACGGCATTCGTCAAACCCTGCGAAGAGACAAAAAAAGGAAATTAATATAAATGAAAACAAGACATGAAAATAAGTTGAACAAATGTCTCAAAGAGTAGCATACAAGGATGATTTTGTAAGGTGGACATAATGAGACGTGTAGTAATCACAGTTATTCACACATGGTTCATAGCGATTTATTTACTGAAGGATATATTACATATATTTTAATATTAATAAATCAGACATCGCCCATGTCCGAAAAAAGTCCTTAGTTGACTTTTTCTTAGCTAGGGTTTTTTTCTGTATGAAGAATTTTATACGTTTGAATTGTGTGCCCGGGGCGCCAATGGGTCCGTTTTATTTCATTTCAGCACGGTTAAATTTTATTAATTTGAGTAAAACAAAACCGTATAGATGAATTTAGCCATTCTAACTTAACGTTTACATTTTTAACATGGCATTTTTTTCATCCAAAATCATCTTTATACGAATTCAAAACAAAAATCTTTTCAAATTCACAATAAATACAGACATGAATATTGTAAAATAATGCAATGGAGGCCATTAGTTTCACAGACCTAGTGAAATTCAATCCAATCCATTGTCTTAAAGGCAGGGAACTATATTCAATGTTTGAAGTTAATTCGCGCATTTATTCTCCATTCATATCGAGTTCATAACACATACAAGCATGAATATTATAAAATTATGTAATACGGCTATTTGTATAACGGAGTTTCTTGAAAAGTAATCATTCAAATCTGTCATCTTAACAGAAGGAAGGTTCCTATCGACTCTTATGCAGTTGGTGAGCAGGGCCTTAGGTATAAATTATATAAGACTTGAGAAAATACAGATTCATGTTAAGTTGGTGTCATTATATATTTGTTACAAAAACAGCCAACAAAATAATTGTATTTGTGGTGTTTTTTCGATTTCTCTTTAATATATAATAGAATAAAATATAATATAATATTTTACTTATTTTACGAGGGTTTCCCACAGACTGAAAGGCACTGGGGGGTCTCGAAATGTACTCCTCTTTGTGCTGAGAAACTTAACACCTATTGTGACAATGCCTTCATAAATTTAACGTTGTGTAACGTTGTATTTATAAAATCGCGATCTGAGTTGGTCAGTGGGATACATCTGTATAATATTTTCAGTGAATCTAGTTGTAGTACTAAACAACGCTTCGGGCTATCTTGGGAGCAATAAAACAAACACTTTTCGGGCTGGCTTCATCTTACCTGTCTGTCCGTATACAACATTAATACAAAATAGCTTTCTCTGTAGTTACCGTTTAATCAGGTGCGTGTCGCTTTTTAGAACTTCCATTAAACATTGATCTAAGAACGTTAAATTCTTTTTTTTTATGTTATTGTTCAAATCTCCCGCTCAAGGTGGATTCAAACCCTGAAAAACCCACCTCTTTACGACAAGGTAAAGAAATTGTCACGCAGCCATTGTAAAATAAAGTCAAATGACGTGTTCTTGGTAAGTTACTTTCGTTGTTTGACGGTCACATTGCTACACCACACTGGACCCGCGATTAGACAGAAAGAGAGCAGGTATGCGGCTAATCATATCTCCTGAATAGCTGATATGTCTTATACGCTGTCATGAAGAGAAGTGATTTAAAGTACCGTAGAATACAATAGTGAGCAATAAAAAACTGGCTGTTGCTGTTTTATTGGCTGTCTGATTTATTTGTTAGATTTAGCAGCGAGGTTATGACTCACAACCAATGAAAGTAGCTAAGAGTGCCATATAGTAGCTTTATACGGCTATGGGCACATCCTATCTTATCTTCGAAGGAAAACTTTAAGATTTCGTTGTCAGAATGTCCGTTATTTGTCTTGAAACGTATTGGTGTTTTTGTTAACCTAACTAACTTGCAATGGATCACTTTGTGTACCCAAGAATCATAATTCAGTGAGATTTGTTCACTTACTTGGTTCTAATTGAAGCCGTTTTTCAGGCGATATATGATACAGTACCTGTATATTCAAAACGTTGTACGGAGAAAATATCATATCGGAGTAGACTGAATTACCATTATGATATAAAAAGTTTTCCGGAAGGCACACGACTTTGATGGTCATTCTCGGGGAAAAAATCAACGGAAATTCCTCTTACATGTTATTCAAGTTTTCCCTGACCAGGAAAAGATAGGATGTGCAGATAGTCGTATTGTTAATTTTGAATAAATAAGTAGAGAAAAATTTGCTTGCCTCCACATGGGATTCGAACCCGGGACATTTGGGTTACGGTCATAGTGCAGTTATGGGCCTGCATGAGTACCATTAAAATCCGGTTTGTACCAGACGGCCACACTACACTCCATAGTCTTATTAAGAGCACCGTACGTTGTGTTATTTACCACATCAGCCATCTGCCTAAATGTTCATTCATTCATTCGCCAAGTTAAACGGCCATGATTATACAGGGTGCTATGTACACGTGGAAAGCAATATCGCTCTGGGAGAACTACGCACATAGGTTTAGTACTGGCAGTTATTGACTCGACGCATAGGGATTTAATATCAAGCTGCCTAGAAACGAACCTAGCTTCTTTCCACGCCCCATTAACATGATCTTAGAGCATGTTTTATTGCGTCCTCGTAGTTGAAGAAAATCAATAGATACTTTCGTTTAGCAAACAATCAAAGAGAAGTGGCGGAAAGTCCCTTAGACTTCCACTTCACTTTGACAAGAAGAAATTCGACGTACATAGAGTTGACTCATAGAGTTGAAAATGGCACTCAATTCAATTTAATAATTATTTCATTTTAAGCAATAAGATAGGACTCTCGTTCAAACAGAGCTACATTTCACACTTATGAAACAGTCTTTCTGAAAAGTCAGGGTGAGAAACGCAAAACCAAACCGTCACCTCTTCATGCCAATTAACAACTTTTGACGTGCAAAGAGAAATATTAGAAATATTATCAAATTTTCATTGAATTGGCGAAATGGTAACAAAAAGATATAGGCCCATGTGCGAATTTTAATTTTTCATACACAAAGAATTTTGTTTATTTGTTTGGAGTTAAAGTTCGTACTCCAGGGTATTTTATTAATATGGCGACGGAATTGTCAACGTCTCACTCTGCCTCGATTTAATACGACGGAAACCTAAAAACGACTTCACAGTTGTCGGGCGCACATCGTGTGACTCGCTCATGTACTTGAGGTCGACAGAAGGCTTCGAACGTTTTATCTGTACTATCGAAAGAGGATCAGTGGTCACTGAACTGCTGCCACGTGCCTTCACATGTCTCCCTCTCAAAGCGGTATTTGGCTAAACTTATGAAAGATAGCCTGGGGCAATTTGTGACAGAGACCTTAATGGATTTCTATCATTTTTTAATTGGGGTTTAACGTCGTACTCAAGGGTGTATCACTTATATGATGACAGATTGTACTTCACGCTATCCATTGCCTAATTAAGGTGGAAAGCCGGGAAACCTCGTAAAAACCACCCCCTAGATTGCCGGAGCCCCTCAGACCTATACCTGATGGTCGACGGGCGGACTCGATCCCGTTGACCATACATTGAAGAAGGGTTAGTAAGCACACTCGATAACCACAAAGCCCCAGCCGCGAACCGAAATTTTGATTTACCCATACCTGTATCTTCTAGTCGACAAATAAACATAACAGCTTCCTTTTCTTTCATAAATGCACTACGCCTACAATCTTTTAACATAGAGTAGAAGAATAAAAAAACAACTGATGAACGAGATTTTCACAAAGGAACCAACAACTCGTCGAAACTTCTCGGGGGATAACAGGAGGAGGTGTATATATGTGTATTTTAATATCAGTGCATTATGGAGCATTGGCAAAATGATCTAGGTCTACGTAATGAATTGATTATTTTGCTTCCACTGGTATTCGAACTCAAGCATATTGTTTGCCGGGCCAGTTCTCTAACAAACTAAGCTAAAACCTCACGGAAGAATTTAAATCCAAGTAAAGGCAGCCAACCTTATCAAAAACGCAAAGTTACCCCAAATTAACACAGTGCAAACTACGGCCGCTCATAGGGGATTATTTTTCTCTATTTAGTAATAATTTTATTTTTTTTAAATTTCTACCTGCCCCGATATTGCTTTCCACCCGCCCCGAAATCAGTTATCACCCAAACCTAAATTATTTTTCACCCGCGCCGAAATGAATTTATATACGGCCCGAAATTCATTTCTACCCGCCCCGAAATGCATTTCCACCCGGCCAGAAATTAATTTCCAAACGGCCCTAAATTAATTTCCACCCGGCCCTAAATTAATTTCTACTCAGCCTAAAATTCATTTCCACCCGCCCCGAAATTCATATAATTTTTTTTTATTTTGAATTTTTTTACATTTCCACATGCTCTGAAAGACGAAAGACGTCATTTGAGAGCGAATCGACTGATATTGATGTCGTTCAGTATAGGCCTATATTCCTATTGAGTGTTTATTTGGGGTTTAACGCCGTTATTAATTTAATCTAACTCACATAATGGTGTGTCAGGCCAATGGGCGGAGGAAACTACCTTCGTCCACTTCTTAGGTTATTTCACTCACATTGCGGCTTGACAGTGAAGTTCATGAAGCTACATATAACGTTCGGACGATTGGAAACTCCCAAATTTCGTGGCAGATAGAAATGAATTTCGGGCCGAGTATAAATTAATTTCGGGGCGGGTGAAAACTAATTTCGAGCAGGGTGGAAATGAATTTAGGGGCGGGTAGAAATGAATTTCGGGGCGGGTAGAAATGAATTTATGTCCGGGTAGAAATGAATTTAGGGCCTGGTGGAAATTAAGTTTGGGGCAAGTAGAAATGAATTTCGGGCCGTGTATAAACTAATTTCGGGGCGGATGAAAACTAATTTCTGGCCGGGTGGAAATAAATTTAAGATGGGTGGAAATGAATTTCGCGGCGGGTAGAAATAAATATCGGGCCGGGTATAAATTAATTTCGGGCCAGGTAGAAATAAATTGAGGGCCGGGTGGAAATGAATTTCGGGGCGGGTGGAAATGAATATCACGGCGGTTAGAAATTTAAAAAAAAAAAATAAAAAAAAATACAAAATAGAAAAAAATAAATGTCCCGTATGAGCCGCCGTAGACTCTGTGCGTTATGGTTTCCATGCAACTTGATGCCGCAGAGTATTACATATATGATCGTTACATATATGATATTCTCGGTTCTATATTACATTGAGTTATTATAACCGGAAAGGCTAGACCAATGTTTTTTGCGCGACTCTTATATTTTGTGTCTGTGTATAAGATGTTCAATGAACTGTCTCGGACATTCCTATTGATGATCCCTTCGTACAAAAGTTATAGCAGAAACGTGAAACCAATGCAAATACTTATCCAACTATCAAAATTAAATCGTTATATGTGTACTATACTTTGCAATTATACCACACATTTAAAAAAAATCGAGTACAAATGTTAAAAGTTTTGGATATTGACTGAATATATCTATACGTTTATCACAAACAAATTCAGGTGGTTTGCGCAACTGTTAATAACGTTGAATTAATCGGTACTCAAAACTATTAATTGAGCAGCCATAAAGTGCATGGTAATTGGATACTTCCATGAACTTGAATTCACCCGACAGCCGTGTACTATTTGCATCAACAATATCCGACTGTGACATAATTTGTCGTAATCCAATTTGAGCGGAACAGTCGAAATGTACTTCAGTGCAGAACGGAGTGAAAGTAAGATGGTCTAGCAATCTAGGTTAATGTTTGATACAAAGATAAGTACAGAAGTCTAATAACTACACTTATGCAACCGCTCATTACTCAAGTTCAACTGCACTGCGAGTTTGTTGGTGGTTTTGTCTGCTTAAAGCGCTTTATGTGACGTCAGATGCGTAGGAGATCTCACATTTCTTCCGTCAGCGCATGTCAGCTGTGACGTCTGAACTATGGACAAATAAACAGAAGCGGAAGTTACAAACAGATCACAGTTGCTCCCGCTGACAATCGTTGAGCAGAAAAAAAACGAGTTCATATCACCAGTTTTCATTTTATAAACATCAAGTGTACAATTGAACTTTCCAAGGTGGACTGCAACTTTGCGATAGACTTGCCAGTAAGTCACAGGGCGTCGCTCTTTAGCCTTTTCCATATTTACCAAACAAATCCAGCGGCTTAAAAATGTGCAAAAAGAACACATTTGTTTTTTAATAAAGAAGAATCAACTTGGATGGCAACTTCAAAAGAAAATTGCATTGATCTCCATCTGTATATATGACATCATTGGTGTAATTATACTGTTGTAATGTGGCGAACAATCGCAGCACAATTACTATAAGCAGAAGTCTATCAAGTAGAAGCATGAAACCAGCCATTACCCTGTCCCAACGGCATTGTGACTTTTGGTGGATTTTCATAGTGGCATATGACTCATTGCGCAAGAAATGGTAGATTTCGTTAGTTTCGCGCAGTTTGAATTTCAGAATCCACTGACGC